>QLPD01002142.1:0-20565 GCA_003314085.1 Hymenopellis raphanipes
ACCGGTTAGGCGCCCGCTATAGTAAATGACAAGAATAGAGATGACATGAGAAGATGAACAGCGACAGCTGCTGTACAGTGTACAGACCTGTATAATTATGCGTGGTGCGTTACGGTTGGGTCCGACCACACCCACACCCCGACCCTTAGACGCGGTCAGGGTCATAATCAGGCGTAATGTCAGTTACACTTGGCTTACGCGCTGGCTCGCACTGGCAGTCTTCAATCTACAACCAGACTATTGTCAGTGGGAAGAACCTTGGCATATCTGTTTAAGAAAACGTCAGTATTGCCATTTTCTCGTCAATTTACCCAAGCTTTTGACTGTCGAACGCGCCATACTAGATGAGTTCGCGACACAGGCCAAGGGATAACGTGGCGCGATTTCTACATTCAACAGATAGACCAGCCATGATCGAGAACCAAACATCATCCAAATAAAATTCTGAATCAAACCAACATCATCTCTTTCTCTGCCTTCCATGGGACAGTGTTGGACTATCTTCAACATTGACAAGGGGGTATATATAGATTTAGGCAAATTTACGGAATTCTTTCCCGCAGAGTTCGAAAGCGAGTCTATCGTAAAGCTCATCTCGTCTCGGACTTCTATTCAGTTCCCAGAAGATCCCTTGGAGGGGCAGCCCTATAAAGAAGCTCGAAAGTACAAGTCTTCCAAGTACGTGTCAGACCTATTTTATAACTCGCGCGCTCATGGGCTGCATAGAATAGGAATATGCGACCTCCCGTGCGAGCTCCATAGTGCCATCTTTTCGGAATTACGCCACCCCGTGGATGCCCTCGCGCTCTGTCTGACTGCTTCACACTTTTGGAGGATTGGAATCTCGCATTATAAAGCGCTGTTCAGGGATCATGTCTACCGCACTGAGGATTGGAGCGGTGATCGTCTTATTTGCTTGGGCGACTTTGCCGATGATTGGCCTGATGGTCTTTTCAATAATGAAGAGCTCGAGGAAATGAAGGCCTTATATCCTCGTTATGACAGCTTGGACGACAGCTCTGATACACTCGACATCTCCGACCTCCTCTGTGAATGCGGTCAAGGTCTTGAGAAACTGCGATGGCCTTCCGAATATGAGTTCAAGCTCCGCTGTGAACTCACGAGGTTGAAGGGGATCAGAGTCTCGCGTTTAAGGGGAGACTCAAATGATGAACTTCCCGGGAGGGAGTACCTGCCATTGTACAGATACGATTTCTCCGCTTGGCTCAACCTGTCCAAGGCCTCGAGGACGTACGACTGTGAAAAGTCTGGCCCTCGAATCTTGCGCAACCTTTCGAAGAAGGTTTACGTCCGTAAGGATGCACTCGCTGTGGAAACTAGGGTCGCTGATGAATCGGTTTACTCCATGTCATTTGGGAGTGTCGTCCTGTCGCGCATTGGGTGGTCGACCTCTGGCATGTTTATGCAATACTCTGAGGACCATGATCTGCACCGAGGGGCCTGGGCAGGAGATCGGTTTGACGTTGTCAGCATTGACGCGATCGAGCATGATGATGGTTGGACGGACGTTAGTGCTGCAGTGAAGAAGGAACTAAGCGAGATCTGGGAGTCAGAATTTGGAAGCGGTTGGGAGGACAGCGTTTGTGAATGGGGCTTGTGATTTAGATGATTGTCCTAAGTATGTCAATGTAGTTGTATCTTGTAATTTTGAGCTCAGTCAAAAGCTCGGAATCTTCAGTCATTTGAATGTGCAGGCGCTGCACGACGCGATTGCAAGACAATAGCAGACCTGAAGTCTTTATAAGACCGTTCCAGATATGCAGGCGGACACAGCTGAACATCAAACGCATCGCTCTTTCGCTTCAGCGTCCTCTAATTGGCTTCAGAGCTGCTACTCAGTTAGCGACCAAATTCGATTCAAACCTCGGAACCTCCAGGGACCTGGACGAATATTGCAAGTGGAAGGGTACGTGCACAATGGCGTTACGCTGTTAGGCAACGTCGAAAGTGGTGAGCTAGGAGCGTTTGGGCGAATGGGTTGTCCACGGTTATTTAACTCCCTCCTTCCGAGTGCCCACGGTGAAACGAAGTACCTCTGCGAGGTAATTTCCAGAACAATCGACAAGACTTCATGTTAAAGATAGGCTACCGACACGGCCCCCCACCGCCCGTTCTAAGGAAATGATCATGGGCAACATCAGGAAAAACTGAAACGGTACATATACCGCCCCCTCTTGCTGTACTGTACAGGGCTATACAGGTGCAGGGTCAGAATACGTAGCCTACATAGGATACCGTACATCTCACCAAGCTATATGTAGTATACTGACAGCCGGGTAGCCGTGCGTCACGGTACGTAGGATACATGTGGAAACGGCCTCAGATACTCGGAAGCGCCGGTTGCACAATAAGCGCCGAGCCTTCCAATAGTGTCTTCCCGCCGTGTTCACCATCGGTGGAGTTGATATTGATTTTCTATAATAATATACTGTCCCGGTAGTTCCTTGAGGTTAGATAGGTAGAATAACAGTGGCATTATTGGCTATGAAGACAACAAATGGTAGGTGTGTATATGGTTACATTCCGTCATGCTCATCACTCTGTGTATATATCTCGTCGTCGTCGAGCGCGTCCTTCATCCAAGTCATCATCAGCTAACACAGCCTGACGCTCACGGTGGCTCGATTGCTGGTTATCCGACACGCTCCCTATGCAAGCCGGCGCTGATACCCAAGTGGGAGACAAAATGCTCACAAATTTCAGTGGGAGGGAAGTGGGAGAAGTGGGCGATTGCCTTCAAGGGTTTGCTGAAGTCATGGTCCGTGCGCATACCCGATCAGTGCTACGTGTTCGACCGGGAAGTTTTTTCAAAGTCCGCGTCTCTCTGTCCTTCCATCGTTGTCAAGGCCCCCGCTTCTCCTCGCTCCACCTTACGCTCGATACTGGCATTCCCGGCTGCTTATCCCTTCGCTGTCTCAAATGCAAGGCTCAAGCAGACTCGCCGCGTCTAGGTTTGGGCTCGTCCGATTCGCCAGGACACCCGAGTACCATTGGCACCAGTTGACTTATCAACGACTTTTCGACGCGGCAAGCAGATGCGATGACTGGTCCGGGACCCCACGACGCTGGCCGACGGAGCTGAGTATTGTCATTCGAAGTCGCCTCTCCCTGACTAACAGTGTTGCAGCTCATCGTTTCGCCTAGTCGCTCCTCGTGCGAGGCCTGGGCTGACGGCGGACAACGTTCGTGTTCAACAGTCGTCGCGATGGGGCTGTTCCTGACCGACGAAGCTTGTATAGACTATTTCTGCCCTTCTCTACCCTATAGTCCCTGCTTTTGTATCCTTACTCTCGTGACCGTGTTGTAGCTACATTTGAATGCATCTCGTTTCCGATATCAAAAGCATTGTGATTCCCAGTAGTGCAAACAAGCGATACCCCTAGTAAGACCCTTGGGAAAAACAAATCACATGACCGGCCCGTTTCAGTTGCCGGTGCCAAATTGGGAACGCGACTTAGTCTTGTGCGCGTGTTCGCGTACGCCGCCTCATAAGCAATAGAAGTTGAATAAAAGTAGCAAACGATACATCAGAAACACCATGTTAGTTAGCAAACATGGTACGCGGCGTGCTATCCTTATAAGTTCTGCTTCTTTTCCGTTTCCTATGCATGTCATCAAGCTCTCCGGCCATTTTCTCCATTGGTTGCACTGCTTTCTCGAGTTCCTTCAACATCTTGGGATGAATACCCGTCGCGCTGTCGAATTCCTGCATGATTATGCCGAATCGGCGCTTCAGATCTTGCCGCCGGGCTTCTGTGGGAAAAATCTGACAAAATCAATATGTCACGGCATGTCAACACATGGTGAGGAACGGAAACATACCCTTTCTTCGTTGTCACTGTTATCATCGACGTCGTATGCCCCAAAATTCTCTCCACGTCCAACGGCGACGCCTTTGCCTTCCTTGTTTCCCGAAGCACCATGATCAACTGGGTCCATGAGAACGCGGGTTACGCCCGACTTCACGGGTGCTGCTGCGGGTACATGCTTGACGCGTCGCTCTGTAGCCCCAGCAATGACTACAACCTCTGTCAGCTCTGGCTGAATTTGTGATGGAGCCTCCTCAGACGACCGTGTAGGAAAGGTGTAAAATGGAACAATCCGGTTTCGACGTAAGTGGCAGAAGAACTCCATGTTCTGCTGCTTATCGAGTGGTAGATTCTGTAGCCGCTTGTTCGCCTCGCGAACAAGATGCTTGCATATCAGGAAGCGGCTTGGCGAGAAGCTCCGACAAGTGCATACCCACTTATCCACATCTGTGTAATACTTTCCTGGGCCGCGCTTCCTGCGCGTCTCAATCTCGGCCAATTTCTCTGCGCGACCTGGAGTCTTCAGCGACTTCTTTCTCCAGGTAAGCTCTTGCTCCGTCAATCGTTGCTCATCACTTTTGCTCAGCTCTTGCCACTCTGCCTTTAGGTCTTTTCGCCATTCCGCCAATGCTTTTGGTCGTCCTACCCGACGATTACCGAGGAGCGTATCAAGTTTCTCCTTGACGCGAGGAAGGACATCCGTGATAATGACGTGAGTGACAAGGTCTAGCCGGGGTCGATTGAACATGGATAAATGCTTGTGTTTTAGGTGCTTCCAGAGAGACTCGACAATCATTGTGGTCTTGAGGTGCGGCACTTCGGGATAGCTGGCGCGCGTCCACTCCTTCCAGCGCTGCGGGTTATACCAACGGTTCCAAAAGTAAGCCCAAAGTTGTGCGAGACCGCGTGAGAAGCAGAACTCATAGAGCTCTCGCGTAGATGCGTCGTAAATCTCCTCCGCCGTTTGGTACGTCCCTTCTGCATCGATGGGTATGCCTGGGTGTCGATGCATATGCATACGGAACATCTCGTTGACATGCGTGCGGTATTGTTTTGGGCAGAATTCATCGTCCAGAACGCGTTCCTTGAGTGTTGGCGGACTGGGCCATACGGGGATCCGGTGACCATTTGCCTTCAGGATCATGAGGGGTGCACGACAGGTTTTTGTCTGCCAAAAGCTAAGGTATCAGTATGTTGACGATTGGGACAAACTTGGAACTTACACCCTCGACCAGGTTTGTTTCGTCATTGAGCTCGGAGGTGACTCCCGGTGCCCAGGTTGGATCGATAAAGTTTAGAACTTTATGCGCGTCTCGCGGATCATAGTGCTGGGGTGGTTTATCTTCGCTGAGACGTTTACCAACATACTCCGTAGCATGCCAGGTACAAGTTTGCTGCTTGCTGTCTGGAATCTCTGCTCGGTATGCCTTGAACTCGGAGGGATCCTTGTCACAGAGCGTGAACTGGATGTTCGGGCATTTACTAACCACATGTCGTAGTGTCGTCCGTAATAACCGCTCTTTCGCTCCCTCCTTGACCGAATCGTCAAGTGTCGCTGTGAATGCGAAGGCGAGGGGAAGCGCTTGCCCGTCGGCTTCGCCAACCAACGCGTATAGCTCGTAACCGAGGGCGTTTGTTTTCCCTATGCCGGAGTAAGTGACGAACTGTGATAAAACCTATAAGACTTACAAGTTGAATCCATAGCAAGCTCTACAATCTCCGCTCCGTAGATGTCAAGAACATCTTTGAATGCAAAGGCAAGTGAGTGAATTCCTGGCTCCTGTGTTACCGCAATATTCTCAATCTCAATGCCATCAAGCTTTTTAAGCAACGCCAACGCAGATTTCACCTGATCGTCATCGGACCGCCATCGCTGCTCATTTGTTGTCAACCAGGCAAAATATATCTGTTGCTCAGTCAGATTCTTCGCGTCCTCGGGGTAGTGAGTGAGAACGTGATCCCAAATCTACTTTTTCATCACTAAACCAGTCGTAGATGATTATAGAGGCCCGACCTTGTTAGGAGGCATATCCGCCATATCCCTGATTACTTGTTTTATTGTCTCGCTGATTGAAATGTCGGTGTATGGGGTATGCGGAAGGTGATGCGTGAGGCGGATGCTGATAGTTTCCCGCAGCGTATTAGGAATCTTGACCTGCAAGTCCCCATGACAATTGAATCGCTCCATCTTCGAGCGAGATCGTTGCTTTTTTGGATCCGGGTGAAGTGCATTCTTTGTTTGCTCGCCGTCGCGTTGTGCACAGTAATAGATGTAAGTCGGTACTTCTGCTGTTGGCCGTTTCCCTTTTGAGCTAAGCATCTAATTCAAAGTCTCATTCTAGCTTAGAAAACGAAACGTACTTCATTCTGTACCCGGTCAATTGGCGAACATCTCCAGCGACATGATCGGCAATTCCCTTCTCTCCCAAAAGTCGCGTATCATCATTGATCTGAACAAACGCATCAAGCTCGAAGGCCGTGCTTTTGTGCTCTTCTAAGAGATGGAGAAACTCGTCATATGTGAGTGTTGGGATGGACGCGTGAGTCTTGATCTGGCGGTCCTTGTTGCCGGGTCGAATGTCCGGAGTAGGAGGTATATTTTCCTGTTGTACGTCTGCGAGGGCGGCTTTCTTGATGCGGCTCTGAATGCGAGCATCCTCCTGCTTTTTTGTGCATGCATGGCATGTTTTTAAGTAGCCATCGCGCGAACGAATATTCTTTGGAAACAGGTCTTGTGGCGCACGAATGGGGCAGCGTGAGCATTTGACAGTTGGTACTGAAGCCTGTAAAAGATGGAATGAGTTCTGAACACCTTTCTTTGTAAGTATATCCGTACCATCCTGGTTCAGGTGCCCGCTGCTTTTTAATGAGGCCTCGAGCCACACCGACGCGTTCAAGCTACGATGTCACGTGTAAGGAGGCGGCGCGATAGTCACGATTCATCGAATCTTCGAGTATTTGGAGGACTTATGTAATATCACTTGTTTTCTCTGACATACAAATTTTTCTCTGAGCACTAAAATGGTGCAAATCGAAGTATCTATCCTCATAATATGTGCCCGCAAGGACTGGAACGAAAGTTCTAAGTCGCGTTCCCAATTTGGCACCGGCAACTGAAACGAGCCGGTCATGTGATCTGTTTTTCCCAAGGGTCTTACTAGGGGTATCCAAACAAGCAGGGTATATTCTGAGAGTATGGGCTTTGTAGGTGTACTGTGCATGTACAATAGAAGTACAGTAGGTATACAGTAGGTATACAGGACCTATACAGTACGATACAGGGTAAGGAAGGGAGGTATATGTATAGTACATAAGGGGGTACTTCTATACAAGGGCTACCAGCCATATGTACACTACGTAGGCTACATATGCTGGGTATAATTTTTCAGTTTTTCCTGATGAAGTAAGTATGGTATAAGGAGTGGTACTTATTGAGGAAGGACGACAGCGGAAGCAAAAGTAAAAGAGTATTGGTAATACATGAGGGATATCGATACAGAGTGTGTCCGAATAATTATTCATAGGTCCGATTGGGGTCAATTTTCGACGTAGATGGCATCCCTCTTGCTGCGGCGCCGCTTCTGGTGTAGAGCGCGTTTGACGGCTTCATCCCACCCCGCTTCACGATGCTGGACCACCTCTACCTCTATCATCACCTGGATGGATTCTTTTGGCGCCAACAGAGCATCGACTTGCTCTTCGAAGGCCTTGGAGGAGCACCCGCCGAACGCCATGAATGAGGGGCTACTTTTTTGTATGGTGCGTGTTACAGGATATCCCGATCCATCATGGTCGTAGGTCTGAGAGTGCTGCATGGACCCGTCTTCGAACTCAATGAGGGTCGGTGTACAGTCGAAGTTTTCGAGGGGCTGTGAACGTGCGTGGATTAGCGTTGTCGTGGCGGAAAGACCGAACAGGCATACCTGTGTTACATGGTATTCAAAACGTTGGGCCTCCAATAGAGAAGACTTCTGCTTGAAGAGTTCGATAAAGTCCTCGTCATCGCTGCTGTCAGAGGAAGACAAGATTGACGACCGCGCAGAAGCGATGGGACTGTTCGAGTTGTCCAACGAAGAGAATGCTTCATCAGAAGGGGAGCAGAGGGCAAGGGAACTCCACTTCTTCTCGCCGAGATCAGAGAATTTGGTGTAGAAGGGAGACGAGGGGGCCTAATGAAATATCAACGACAGACACTTGTGGAGGATATGCAGTGAAGCTGACCTTATTCAGGTCGATGTCAAAACGTTGGGATCCAGTAACGTCAATTTGAAGGGATTCCATTGCAGCGGAATGGGGTTGGTGTCTAAAGAAGGTTCTGGTATCCGAGTGGGCGATGGAGGTCTAGTCAAATGACGGTAGATTTATATACACTGTGCGGACTGGTCCACACCAGTGGTCGACGGTGCATTGTTCGTCAAAATGGACGCATGAATGAGAGCCACTGGTCGGAGCCCTGTTATTGTTCGCGTCTTACCATATTAAGACAGCAATAACGTGGCGTAGTATTGTCTCGGACCGCCGAACAAAGACCACCGGAAAACGGCCACACCAGGGATAAGACTTGGACGGTCAACGGGTGAGTTCAGTAATGCAGGGGTAGTCGTCCATAGTGTATCGCACAAAGCGTGTATGATTACCAGTAGCAGTCTGAGGTCGGTTCAAACCATTCGAAAAGCCGGCGGCCTGTCCATTCATAGATTGACGCCATGGTCAGGAACGCGGTTTTTCCAGTATTCTCCGACCAGGAGACGACAAAAGTTTCGAAACAACATCCAACACCTTGTCATCTGCATCGTTACCGTCGCGGTAGAGGTATTTGGGATTAGGAGGGATTCCCAGAAAAAAAATGAGATCTCCTAGAAGACGAGCAGCTCTGGGTCAGTATTATCGAACTCACTACCCGAAGTTGTTTGTCTAGACCATTCGATGGGTACAAGCAAGCCTGGTATCTAGGCGACTAGCGAAAACGTGGCGATGGAGTCGTCCAAATATGTCATGCTGATCACAAAGTTCGCACGGCCCTTCTTCAACCGACGCGTTCACTTTTCAACAAAACTCGTTCTTCACACGTCGATTTTGAACCTATGACTTCTACTGGCGACGCGCGCTTGGCTTGTATGTATTCTTTCGGTATAACCTCATCTCGTGCGCGCAGTTCTTTAACTTGCGATGAAATGCCGGACAAACGATGGGAAATAACACGCCATCCTGCGGATGCAGATGATTCACGAGTCTGTGGAGCGTCATTGTAAGATCCTTACGTCTGTGACGCATTTTTAAGTTCTACGCTGGTAACTCATGAAAGCACAGTGCACTGGATGGATATCGACTCTCGCGCGCCGACTCGGAAACGCAGTTTGAACGCAGTTCCGCAGACCGGATATCTTACTTTGAGGTCTGTCTGGTGGCCCGCGTCTTTCTCAAATCAATATCTTGGCGAGGTATCTCGTCATGAGGTCCTGTGAAATTGGCTCGTGTCTGGCGAACATCCGTTCTCTTACGTTTTTCTTACTGTCTAGTTGACTTTTGAAAGGATTCAGAGCATGTACATTAGAGCATGCCTAATGTACATGGCGTGCGTCTTGCATCCTCATCATTGTCAGGAGTGATTGATGGAGTCTCAGACAAGCTGAGCTACTGAGCTACCAACATGCCATATGTTTATCAAGGCCGGGGTTCTAGATTCTGCAAGTGAGTTATCGAGTGATATGTGGGTTGCATATCACCCAACCGCTTCTTGCATCATTAGATTTCGCATTGACTCCAAGGTCGAGGCAAGTGCAGCTTCAAATACTTACAAAGTTTCATTAATTTGTCGTGGTTCCCAGACTGCGGTATCCTGCTTAGAGCAACTCTCTTCACCTCGGCATCTATGCCAACTTCGCATCCATCATGACGAGATGCACAGGTGATCGTTGCCCAGTCTCAAGTAACCGGCTTCCGAGTTTGATCTGTTTTGCGGTCCAACGGATTCGGGAGACCGTTCAACCCACTGGGAATGGGACGTCCCATGGGATGGTACCTGCAGGGGCCCTAACGCCTGCCGGGACTGCCGGTCATGAGTCAGCCGGACTACCCCGAATCCGAGTCAGGGATTCTACGTCATCAGCGCCTTGGCGCTTCAGGGTGAAGGTGTGGCGAAGTCTATAAAGTGCGAGCGCGGCAGCTCCTGTAAGGATAAATGAGACAGTAGATGATATATGTATGTCCTAGGTAGACATCCAAATAAGACCGCCACTATTGGGTCTGACGCGCCCCGCTTGATATATCATTTTGAGATGGCACGTGACATATGCCGACTCGCGTCCACAAGGACCCCCGCGCCTGGTGACGCGCCATAGAGAATCATCAAGGACCTTGCATTACCAGTCCCTGATGATCTCCGTTCTGGGTAGTGTGTCAATAGCGCTTGCCGGAACCACAGCGCTCGCAATTTCTCAGGCTTATTATTTTGCGCGGTTGCGCAGCGGCGGCGGCGGCAGCAACGACGACGAGCGCGATGTCGGATAGCCTTACAATATTGAAAGTATGTATTCTATAGTGAAATGTTTGTATCTACATGCGGAGGCGGAGCATATGACGGTCGGGGAAGGGTTCGGGTTCGGGGGAAAGGCGCGAGTTCCGAGGTCAGGCACGTCCCATGGGACGTCCCACCCCAGCGGGTTGAATCTTCTGGGATTCGCAGCTTCGCAGTGCACTGCGGAAAAACGCCAAGGACTTATTCCGGGCCCCGATTTCAACGTCTCTGAGGTTCATCTATTCCTAGTTGACAGACTACTTACAGGTCGCAAAAATACTTGGAAGCTTAGGAGAATGCGTGAAACGACCCCGCTGGGTTATTGTCAAATAAGCTGTCTCGCTGAAACCCCGTTCAATTGTGGCGGACCGAGGAGTTCGATTGCATCACGACACGGAAATGCAGGGAAATGCCTGGATTTCATTTGCAAAGGCACATGGAGCCGAGATCGCTCCCAGATTGGCCGAATTTTGACCTATAAAAAGGGCACAGTAAGCGTCCATAGTCTAGTCCCACACTTCCCTCGAACTCACATTCTTTGCCAGGCTTAGCTGTGCTTCGCTCTTTTTCGCCACTTTCACTTTCAGAACCTTCATTCCATCCAATATGTTCGCGTCACCAACATTCCCTATCTCCGTTACGGGGCAGACCCAAAAGACCGGTACTAGCAATAGACAAGCCAAACGGGCGGGCTTGTGCTTAGCTCTATCTCAAAACGAGACCAGCAAGGTCAGTGATATGTTGCGACGCGTCGTCGAATGGTAGCTGATATTTATGCAGCTCAAGAACGTTTTGGAAGTTAACCTCGGCTCGCCATTTGGTCTGGACGATTCTTTCGCCCCAACCCCTTCTCCCCTGTCTCTAAACTTCGCGGTTCCTTTATTCGAGGTCTCTACACCACTTCCCATTTTCACATCTTCGTTTTACGACAACGTCTACGACGCCTACATGGATTCCGACTCGGAGGACGAGCATGAGGAGGAAGACGACGCTGAAGCTCAATATATTACTATCCCCGTCACGAGCGCATTCTATTACCCTCCACCCCCTGCCCGTTCCTCGTTCTCACCTTGGGTTCAAGGATTCGAGGATGAGGAGCCGATTCCATCCATGTCATTTTCCTGCGACGCCCTAGTTCCTGAGGCGCGGGTCGAAACCAAGTCGCCCGCGGAGCTCTTTCACCAAGAGCTCGAGCAAGTACTCCCTGAGTTGAGCGCCGCCATCGTTCTCGACGAGTTTCTGCACGGGGTTGACATGGAATTATACGAGTCCCCCATCCAGGTCTTTCAGGATATCTGCCTGGATTCTCTAAATCCCGCGGATAGAGCCTTCCCTTTGCACCCGCTGCAGAGGTTATGCCTACCTGACGTCCCTCTCGACTTTGACGATGACGAAGAAGAAAGCGTAACGGAGGTTAAAGTTCAATCCGTTGTTCCCGTAAGTTCGCTTCACTTGTACATCCGATCAACACTGACATTTGCTGCAGCTTACGGTGACACCACCGACACCCCAGAGACGACCTGCCGGCCTAGCGCCGTTGTTGGACAGGCGACTGGTTGCGCCTTTCGAAGCTGCAGAGTTTCCTTCTATTACTAAGAGTACCGCGCTACACATCCGCGCAAGCTTCGTCCCTTCATATCCACTGTGCGGTCTTCGTGTTTTCAACGTCGGCCATTAATTATACTTATACCTTAATATTTCGTTTGGTTGGAGCTCGGTTGGGTATACCCAGAGTTTCCAGGTTGATATCGCTGTCGAGGGACAGTGTTCTCGGGTACATCTCCATAGTACATACATAGTGTATATCCACAAAGTAGATTGTCATTCCTATCTCCACCTCGTCTGTATTAATATTAATAAGGTCTTGTGATACACACGTCGCGAACGAAATTCTGGACGCCGTCGAAAGAACGGCTAAGATTGGAGGATACTATCGCACTTGGGCGATGTTGATGACGTTTTGCATGACGAGTATTTCACCTTCTTTCCACGTAAACGTCTCTGCTCACAGTACGGACCTACTAGGTAGGAGCGGCTCCACTCCCTGACATCGTCTCTGACACCAGGGACAACTGAGAAATATTGAATTGTGCGGGGCACCGACGGTACTAGGGTGCAAGCGTGAGAAAGCGCTCTCGAATAAACTCCAAACGTGTAGCGAGGCTGAGCACCCCACTCTTCCTTGGTCTCGACCTCGCACGAAGTTCTGAAGTTACTGCCATGCGGAAATCACAAAGATAAAGCTATTCTTGAATGAAACACTAGCGCGGGTACAGTACCGACAGTAGCCGGTCAAAGTATTTTGCTTCGATGCTCTCCAGAGTCCAAAGTGATAAGGCTCTCGTCAATTTGACCTTCCGGGATGCGGCCTTCCGGAGAAGAGACAACATGACGTCGAATATGGAAGAGTCGCGTTGGAAGGAGTAACAATGAACATTGTAAAGCCATAGGAAGGGGGTGATTCTTGTAAGACGTTGTCTACGCTCAGAGGTAATGGAATCTTTCGTACAAACGATATCGCGTCACCGTCGCGAGAAAATAGAATCGAGGATGACGTTTTGGAGGATTAATACTTTCCGAAGGAGCTCCGAGCTGTATGTATGTTGGCTCAGGAACTTGAAGGGGTCTTGACATGGTGGTCGGAACACTGCAGGTACACCGACTAACCCCTGTTTGGAGAGCTCCTCTTCGAAATCATACAAGTGTGGCCCTTGTCAGGAGTATTTGGTGAATCAGTCGCCACCAACAATAGCCTCGGCGGAAACAGCAGCAGGGCTGGTTGGTGGACGGCGTATGGTTTCGAGATGCAGGGTGTAAGAAGCGCAAGGTTAGCGAGTGCACGTGTTCGTGTGGGGTGGGACCAAATTTAGACATTTGGAATGCCGAGCTCCTATCTTGTCTTCTCGTCTTCGCCACCACCTCTACGCCGCATAATTTTCGGTGTCCACACTAAAATGGGGTACGCCTTTACTCGTGGGCTGACTCGCTGCATGCTCAACCCAAATCTAGCTGTGTATTTTCCTGCATCGGCGGTAAGTAGTACCGGATTGACATCCTTCCTTGAATTTACTCCTTCAAAGAAACTTGGCTAGCGATTATCGGTGCCCTCAAATGGCTTGTCTTGACTATTGCAGAGATCACCATCTGGCTGTTCACAGGCTCGTAACCAGTTTCTTGAATCAACTTGGTCCCGCTCATCTTTCGGTCACAGTCATTATTGATATCTTGGTCGGCATACTCGACATATTGACTTGCAGATGTTGTCGTCATAGCAAGCACCACCACGATGGGGAAAGGTAGGACTTCACCACTGTAACAAGCTAGTTTCCACTCACTGCATTACATACTAGAGGTCGGTACAACGAGACGACAACGACAACATGACCCGATTGCGCGATGACTTACGACCTCATTTATGCCTCTACTTACGATATTTATTCAACTATAATGCCGCCACGAATAATAACCTGCAGAACGAACTTACAACAATGAGAGACCGCCGTTTTGTAACATGCTGGTAACTGTGCACGTCTAAGGAAAGGAAATTACACCCGTCAGGAATGCCCAATCTTCCTGAGGATTCAGAGGAAGTAGAACATTAGCGGTTGATGAGGCTAACGAGAGCATGAAAGTCCTCAGCGTTTGAAATGCTGCAGGATATTGCATGGACTCTGGAGGTCGACTGTAGGCATCGTAACCTTCTGCGTGGAATGCTTGTACAAGGCAGACGGTCAGTGATCCTGACTCGTTCAAATCAACGCATCGCCGAGATAACCCATTGGGTGTCGGCGCTTTGCACCGCACCAAGAACCAGAGGTGATGGCCATATACATTGGAATTTGGCGAGCTTGGCCCCTCCTGGTGGCTGGTCAAGTTCTTGTTCGGTCCGGGTTTGGTCCGATCGATCATGATAGCTCCTTCTTCTTGACCGTCATGTACGCGACACAGACACAGACACTTCCCACTCATGGGCATCGCGTATCGTTACCGGGTAATTCAGGTTTTCAGTCGCACATTCTAGCACCAATTATCTGTACTCATCAATTTTCGTGCATATAAATGCTCTTTCAACTGCTCGTGGCTTTGTACGATGCGTAAGTGCCTGCGATTTCTGCAGTTTCTTCATCTATACAACACGCGATCTCTCCTTCGTGTATAAGCTGATGGGAAATTCGTGCTGATGCCATCTTTTCTTAATTGTGGCGAAGGAGATCCTTTCTCGGCACCGTTGTTGTATGGACAGTGTCTTCTTCTAGAGAACGACCGCTGGCTGGCCAACACGGCGGGTATGCTACCACTGTGTACACGCCTTTCTCCCGGGGCGGATATCTTTTATTGTCCTCAATTTCGACCTTATTGTCACTTTCGTCTATTGTCTCGAGCTGGCTATGCCGTCTATCATGAGGTCAGCCGGTGGCTGTCGAACGTGGGCATTCCCTACCCGGTTGAATAGTCTCTGGTTCCCCTGCGTCGCGCTATTTGGAGAGGTCAAGCGGCTGGTCCGAGCCGGGTCAACTTTAGGCGGCGTATATGGGCTTGCACTTGGCAAATGCTAGCCTCCAGTCAGTCCGATACACGTCTTTCGTTTCTCAAGCATACCCAGGGGATAGGAGCTACGGAGGGGATTGCTTGGTCAACCATTGTCTAGAAGGTACGAAATTCTACAAGGGCACTAAAGCAGACAAGGCTGATCTCCGCAGAATAACGGCAGGCAGTAGGCCGTCCTGTACTTTCGCGCTTGAAGTTGGTCAAACAGAAGCGCCAATCCTTCTCGGGCTTAGGAGTGTTCATTCCGATGATGCGCGGTAGGGCGATTGGCTTCTCCGCTTTGCGACTGGGTTACTCACGCCGTGTTAGAAGAAGAAGAAGAAAGTATGCCAGTTCAATAACAAGGGCAGACGCGAACAATAGTACTTTCAAGAACAATATCATCAGTTTTACCTCACAACGGCTTGTCTTCGCTTGTCAAGTCGCCGCTCTTGCGCGACCTTCATCCTAGAGATGCACAAGTACGCTAGGATTCCCTTCGTCCCGGTATGGATTCGCCTTGTACGCAGTGAACAAGGGCGAGGAGGACCTTCTGGTTTTAAGCGACAAATGTTTGCAGAAATGGCAACATCACCATGTCTTCGACACCCCGCCAATCCTCTTCCCATCGTCTTGCACAAGACCTACAAACACAATATCCGCCTCCACCATATCTTGCACGAGCAGATCCTATTCTCCCTCCACGCTATGATCAGTGGGAGGCTATTCCAGGCATCATCGCCAAGGAATCTTACCTTCTGGGTGAATTTTTACAAACCCCGGGGTGGTTCCATGCTATTGAGAACAAAGCCTCCTCAATCGACATCATCAGGAAGACGATTCGACCACAGAATGTCGACAAACATTGGAGCTTGAGGTTCCTCTATTATGCGCCCTACCTTGATGATGTGGACAACGGATTTGTCGGCGAGATCCTGTGCGAATTAATTTACACGGTGTTCACGCCAGACCCTCTCCGCTGGCTCAGAGGCATAGAAACAATCATGGAACTCACGCACTGGTGATTATGATTCTTCTTGTTCCCTCGAAATTACACTCTGAACGTTGCTTGAAGGTCCCGTGACACCATCACCCGTTGGTTTAACTCTCGACGATATGTCAGAAACACTAGATTTGACGTTCCTATGGACTGTCAATGGCAGGAAATCCACTGTGACAATGTTCGCTTGAAGGTACCCATCAGGACGTCTGCATGCCGATTCCTGGCCCACATTCAAGAACATAACGGTTACACTCTCAGCACCGAAACGTTCTATTATTGTGTTACCCAGCAGCTCGTCAATCTGGCAATGATGTTCTCTCAGTCGCGGCACTTCCCTTCGATGTCCCGTATTTTCGCGAACCTCGCCTATAAAGCTGTCTACGTTGGGCCGTACGATTTCTGGTCCAATAATCCATTGGAGGATCTTCAAGAAATTGAGGGATATTTCAAGAAGTACAATGCTTCCGAGCGGCCTCGGAACGTCATATTTCCCCAGTTTTGTAACATCCCGCGCAACATATCTTCCAAATACCGTGCCTTTCCTTTCCCCGGCCAGGACCATATCAATGCCTATGTATCGCATTGGATGTCTGATGGTCCTATCAAGTTTATCAAGGAAGTACCACAGAAGGGATCACGCCGCCGTCCCCCCGTTACTGATCAAGTACGTGTTGAGATCTGGATAGAATCTTTCATTCCTCAGCACCACGCAGACGAGTTCTTCCCGCGTATCTCCTTCTAAATCTATACTGCACTGTTGTATCCACATCGAACGCTTTATGGATAACACCCTATGATACATCACCATATCTTATAATACACGCCTATTGGTTGCCTAGTTTTCTATCCTATTCAAGTCGAACTCATCGCCTAAGCGGTCATAATTTTGATGGTCATCTCCTAGCCGATGTGGCGCTAAATGACCGCGCTCCCACAGGACACCGTATTCGGTATTTTGGATCAGATACACAATAAGGCTGTGGAACAATTGCGCGGTTTATTGTCATAAACATACCCGGTGTCCCACGGTCGGTATCTTTAATACCATCAACGATTGGTATGGCAGACCTTACAGCACTTCAACGCCTCCCTCCACCACTTCCAGGCCTGCCGGGATGCAACCTACACGCTTCAGTAACTTATCTGACCCACCCCAATTCCCGCCACACCCAACAAACAGTCACTCATCGACGACGACTCTTTCTGCTAATGGTCCCGCTAAGACCTTGCTAGGACTTGGTCCGCCATCGCCGCCCCGGGCTGAAAATGGTAAGTTGTTACTCTCGTCGAAATAAGGGATAGTACTGATCCTACGTTACCCAAGTCGCGAACGACCCTTTTGACTATGAGCTGAAATATGCACCTGATGAAGAATTCGAAGAAATGTCGTCCAAGGCAAGAGCTTTCAGGGTCTACGTGGACGAGTCCGCCAAATATGACAGAGAAATGGTCGGCGGATGGCGCGAGGGTCTAGACATGCTTCTCGTGTTCGTGAGTGTCGCTCGTTGAGACGATTAGGATTAATGATTGAAGAGTGTTACTAGGCGGCGCTTTTCTCTGCTGTGGTAACCGCCTTCGTTATCCAAAACTGTCAGGCCTTGCGAGTGGATAACAGTGAAGTGACCAACTTGCTGATGTCGGAAATGATCGGCGTCCAACGCGCTATCTTACACGCTCTGGTCTACAAGCCTGACATGGTCGAAGTTGTACCCCCAGCAAATACTTCTTTTCACCGCCAATCCTCGGATTTATGGGTGAACGGATTGTGGTTCACGAGTCTCGGTCTGAGCCTAGCGACAACATTGCTGGCCATCCTAGCGAAACAATGGATCCACCAGTACTTGTCCGTTCACGCCGGATCTCCTCGCAATCACTGTCGTGTTCGGCACCTCCGGTTCACTGCACTTCACAAGTGGCATGTCCCTCTTATCATAGACCTTCTCCCAGTCCTGATGCATGCGGCGCTGGGCCTATTTTTCATCGGCCTCATCATATATCTGTCCTCTCTGAGTGCTGCCATGGCGATAGTCATGGCTATCATTGCTGCCAGCACGTTCGGCATGTACTTCATCTGCAGCGTTCTCCCCATGTTTTATCCAGACTGTGCATATAAAACACCTCTCTCCATCCATTCTTATGCCTTGTTTGCTTCCATACGCCATCGTGTTGCAGTCCTACTCAAGTGCAAAGGGTCCGAGGCATCTCCACACCCCATGTCCCTCCCGGACGTTGAACTAGAATTGGTTGCCCGACAAGGTCATATTCTAGATGCGTCGGCTCTGGGCTGGCTCTTCAATGTGACTTTGAATATTTCGGTTCAAAGCATCGTACTTCAAGCTTTCAGCAATCTTCCGTTAAAAAGTATCGGTATTATTGCCAAAGGAGGGCCTGAAGGTATCGCTTCGGTGCCAAAGGCAGTAAATGATCACTTCCATTTTGACCAGTCTGCCGGCCGCTTCGAAAGACTACAGCGCGCTGCTTTGCGGTTCGCGAACCAGGATCCTGGTACACCATTGGTGTCCACAGTCTGTAAAGAGCCGAGCAATTACTCCGCTTTTTGGGGCAGTACTTCTGCGAAGAAGCTCATCAGTGCTAATCTCACTGATGCTCCGGGGCCCAAAGTCCGTTTCGATGCCGTCTACTGGGGGGCGATATTTTCTACTGCGATGTTGCATGGGCCACACTGGCTTGAAATAGACCATGACCGGCCTTCTAGGGTCTGGTCCGAGCTTTTGAGGTGTGCCATTTTCCCAGTGCACACCTGCGACAGATGTGACTGCAATAGGACGGGACACCCTCTTTTGATATATCCCCTCGACTCGATGCCCTCTCTTTCAATCGACACCGAGAAAGCACCAATCGGTGATGGAACGTACCCCTGCATTCAGTCTGCATTGTTAAACCATATGCTACCATCCTTTATGAACTGGCTACTGAAGGTTGGGTTTCCCGGCGCCGTGCGCTCAGAGACTCATCACACAGAGAATCTTCCCGATGACATGTTCCTCCAACTCATTATGCTACAGACACCTTCATTTCAGAAGACCTCAGTGCTTTATGAAACTTGGGTGTCTGATAATCCAACTTTAGTGCATATGATGAAGTCGTGCAAGCCATCTCCCTTCCGTGAACTCCTTCTCGTCATTCATGGATACACCCTTAACGGGGACATACCTTTGCGGCATGCAGAAATTAAGAAGGCTGCCATGATTGCCCTTCAGAACGTCATGCGTTCTGACACGTTCGGGAGCGGAACTATTATGACCACAGAAGACGAAGCGCTAATCGTTGAAAGTGTCTTTGGAGGCTTGAACTGGCGCTTTCATGATTCGGGGTATAGGGATCACGACTTTTTCTGGCTCACATCTGAAGTCATTGAGAAAGCCTTGCGGATTGCCTTCAAGGCACAGAACAGCGCCACCTTGATCAGTCACATTCTGTCTTATCTTCTATGTTCGTGCACACTTCTTCCCGCTCTCGAACTCGTATACACTGGCCTTCTCGCGCGCGGCTGGTTAGAAGGCCTGACAACAAACCTTAAACATGATTGGTGGTTCCCAAATGCCAGTCTTCCTGAGGGCGCTCAACCACTTCTTCTGTGGACGATTCATCACACGGGGTTCTCAGTTGCCGCCTTTATCGACGGTTTAGGTGTCCTCTCATCTCGATCACCCGACCTCTACAGAGATGTGTTAAACGACCTTGTTGAACCCGCTCACTTGTCTACCGTGTGCAAGATTCTCCTCCTTTCCGATATCGATACCCAGTCGAAATTGTGGAAATTGGCGCAGTTTTTGGAGATTGATCGGTGGGAGCGCGCTCGGGACGACTTCATATCCTTTTCGGTATCGCAACAAGCTCAAGCTATGTATAGGAAACATCTCTCTTTCCCGAAGGTTGGGCTTGTTGGACAGCATACGACCAATGTCCCGTCAAGCTTGCTTCGCACCGTTGCGGACGCTTTTGCCAGCGACATCGCACGCCGACATTATTCTCCTCCAAGCGACAGATCCTACGGGTTTGATGTGAGTCGTCGTCTACTCTCTGAACAATCGCACTTACCGACAACCCAACAGTATAAGTACGTAAGTTTAAGTTCTTGGTTTGCTCAGAAGAAACATGAGGAGTCGGAGGACGGGACGGATAGCACTATCGGCGGCGGCGTAGACTGAGTAGAATCCATAAGATGGCATTTGTACAATCAAACCAACGCTTATTCCCAACTTCACGAGCACCGAGTATTGCTATAGTATGAAGTACCTCAAATGAGGATGTCAGGACATTCAAAGAGGACGAAGATGATGATACAATCAACCAAGACGAAGACCAGACGACAACGACGCGAAGAGAATGAAGACAACTTTCTCCAAGCGTCCCATTTCGGTATCCGTATACTCTCTTCCCCCCCAACTCCCATCCTCGCAGTTTACGCCTCGTCGGTCATCGCTTTTGGCACTGACCTGCCTACTGGTCTGTGATCGTGGAAGTATGAAGCAGAGAATCGAGATTCCGAATGCATGCATGATTTCAATCTTGCTCAGTCAAACGATCGGTTGGAACTATGAGAACAATACTATCATAGGGATATATGTATCAACTATAGAAATACATCTTTCTATGAATCAATGTCTTCCATAGTAACGCCACATTCCAGTTCTGCCCTTGATGCCAGCTCAAGAAATATTTCC
>QLPD01002143.1:0-32512 GCA_003314085.1 Hymenopellis raphanipes
GCCGGTAACGGACAACTGGCAACGACATCTGTGTAGGAGACAAGGGCGAGAACGGGGCGCGTTTTGAGACCGGATCTTGGGGGGTTGGCCTGCGGTCGGGAATGGAATGCTGACACGGAGGGTTGGCTCTCTCTTGCGACCTCTGTAACACGAGACGGTGTCGTCTGCCTACTGCCCTGCGATCATGACTGAGAATGCTGGTGTATTGCTACTATGCAATGACAGACTGGACAAGCTCGACGGGATACTTTTGGCGATCTACGTTTTATATTAATTCGCGCTTCAGATGAAATGAAGAAACGCACCAATATCTTCTCGTCACCCATATATTCAGCTCGCCTCGTACATCTGGCATTGCTCCAAGGCATCCGCCTGCATGGTGCTAATTGAGGAACTTGAAGACGCCATACGGCATCCATGTAGTCGTTTGGTCTGATATGATACGCGAAATCGTAGGAGTACGGCGACGGAGTCATGGTTTGAAGGAATGGGACGCTGTTCAGTGTTTTGTCCATGTTGGTTGATTTCCTTGCGTCTAAGCAAGGACTCCGCCACCCCATAGAAAAAGGAAAGACGAGATGCCGAGAGACATTCGGACCGGAAAATCAATTACAAAATCGTCTTTTGACAACCGGCAGTCCACATGCCGAAAAAGTGAGACGGTCTCAGGCCGATTCAGGCCACAGTCGGCAAACACAGAAAGCGGAAACGATGGGAGCGAGCGATGGCGGCGCAGCGAAGCGAGCCGGCCATCGCTCGGCGAGCATCGTTGTAGCTTTTCGTTACAACCAACATTCAGCCTCTACTTAGTCCTGATTCCTCTAGATCTCGTTAAACTTCCTCTATTCCCAGTAAGTATATATCAAACAAGCATGCTGAAGTTGTGTTGTCCTCAAGTACATATTGCTTCACTTCAATTTCACAACATAGCTTGAACATAGCTGCATATTAAGAAGGAGACTCATTAGTGCATCGTAGGGTTTTGGGTTATCAGTGTATGTTTTATGTTTATGTTCTATGTTCTTTCTTTGGGTTGGTTACGATGCACAGCCCCACACGGAGTGCGTAAAGCATTTCCTCGGGGTGACAAATGTTGCGAGGTTGCGAGGTCCTCGAACAGACACGCGGGTTTACATACGGCGGGAAATAGTGTATTATACTATACGCTGTACTAGACCACATTTATAATGTAAGTGCGTCCACCAAAAAAATAAGAAGGAGACTCATTCGGTAAACCAAGCGGAAACAATGCGAGCGGGCGACGGCGGCGAGCTTTGTTGTAGCCTTAGGAAGCACTGGAACAACAGTGTACTTACAATGGAAACGGGCAGTGTTCAGAACATTCCAGTAAACAATATTACGCGCACGTGTACTTTTTGTAGAACACTTTGTTGTAAAACACGTCGAATACAAAAACCCTTTTGAACCACGCGCAAGGATGTGCCCCTCAGGGCCACTAGTTGGAGAGAGGAGAGTCGGCAGCGCGGCCCGATTCTGAAAGCCTGTTTGCTGCTATCAATCCACGCTGAACGTCGCTGAATGTTAGCTCAACGCAGGAAGAACGTTTGTCCAACGTCGCACTAGCATTGTTACCCAGTGTCAACTCCATGGCCATGTATTTGGTGAACAATCTTTCAAAATGCGCTGGATGGTCAATTCCATCTTGGATAACTTTGTAAATGGATTTTTACAATTGTGAATTTCAGACGCGTTTTCGACTCTTTACGACGCGTAAATAGTGTGTATACGCTGTATTGGGGCTCAAGAAACCAGAATACTTGGCCTCGACGACCAGCGCAACCTCCAGTGCCTTTGTCGGCCTTCTCCCTTTGCTACCGTCTGCCACACTACTCAGTGTACTTCCCAACGTGAATCCCACGAATAACCGTCTGCACGTCGCTCAGCCGAAACTTCTTCCCACTCACCTCCAGAGCCTTTCCCTTTCCTTTCGCCTTCTTCACTGGCCGGTCTCCCACATCACTTTCCTCCTCCCTCGGTCTCGCGCGAGCCTTGTCCATCGGGCGAAACGAAATACCGGGGAGGACCTCATACAGACGCCTAGCGTCCTTGGCGGTGAGCCCCATGATTCCTTTCGCGTTATGCTTTCCAGTCGCATCCGGTAGTGGTAAATCCTGAGGCCATCCCGCGATCTCACGGCCATGTTTCCCGAGCAGTTGAGGGAGATCGCACCAAGGAAGCTGGGGCTTGCCGAGATTGGTGTGTTGAATAGGAATGTCATACTGGGCTGTATCTTACTGAGTACGAGATGAAGGCAATACATGTGTACGTACCGAGTAGTTTCAAAAAGTGGCCTTTCAAGATGGGCAATATAACGTCTTTGGGAAGGGTTGAGGTACGAGATTGACTGGAGGTCGATGGTATCTGCCGCCGCACAACTGCTAACGTCGGTACCTCGCAGGACTCAGGAACAAACGGTAAGATAGTCGAAGGCAACCTCACTGACAATATCGTCGGTCATGGTCTCATCAGCAGGTGGAATTGTAGGAATGGTATCATCCGGCTAAAGAAAATGAGCCCATTGCTATCAAACCAATAGTGCCACATACCGCCGTAATTCGGGTAGGATCGAATGGTTCAGCTTCAGGTAGCCTCCGACATTTGGCGCAATCGAAACACAACCTGCAACTTTTTACTCCGAGATTCCATCGTGGACAGTACATAGGACGCTGCAGCGGCTCCAACAACGGTACATCCCATGATTTCGGATGGAGCAGAAGGTAGGCAGCAGCATAACACTGGCGAAGATTGAGCGAGTGTGTGTTCCACCTGAATTCGCAACATGTATGAGTTGGGATATTGGACGATTCGGAAGTGGCATCGCAGAATGCCTTCACCGATGCAGATATGTGAGAAGGATATATGGGTTCATCAAGCACTTCATCCCAGGTGCACTCATAGAAGCAATCATGCCAGTATTTACGTGGTGTCAGCTTCTGAGAAGAGTGTTCCGACATAAACAGGTAAATGGCAGTAATCCACACACCGATTCCGATATCCATTGAATCCCATCGCGGAATAGGAACCAATTCAGGTCGATTCCCCCTCTGGACAGCATGCTCGGCTTCTCTCCACTCAGATGGGGAGCATGCTATGACAGAGTCTCGTAGGCTCCTAGGAACTCCATTCACCCAAGGTTGATAATCGAAATCAAGTAGTAGACAGCCAGTGCCGAGGCGCATTTGAAGCTCGCCATCCATCTTGGTGAGGATAGCATCCGATATTCTGCCACAAGAAGCATCAAGTGCAAGAAAGCTCAGCCATGCCGGCATATCAATATCGAGATGTAGCCGCAAATCGTTAAGAGCAAGGAGCGATAGCGGGGGGATGTGATGAGCATCATTATTGTCGAAGTAAAGCTGCTGTCTTCGAATTCAAATTTATTATTTGGTGGAACACTTCAAAAAACAACAGGAACTTACAGTTTGCTGCATTGCTGGCAACTTGAACCATCATAGAATAAGATCATAGATACATCTTTTCCCAAGGGCTTGGGACAAAGTAAAGACTGGAAGTATAACCAGTCCTCCACTTCCATCTTGATGCAGGAATAGCACGAATGGCCATGGCGTCGAAGAGTATCCTGGAACTCCTTGAACGCGACTTGGACGTGACTGGGCTGGTCCTCATCTCCGAGAAGGTTGACCACGTGGAGCCCCGACAAGAAATCATGCCAGCTACATGCTGCTTTACCAAGCGCACAGCGAGTCCAATCAGAACGACCCCTCGCCCAACCTGCTTCCCTGACAGACAGAGATGTAAATGTCGCCCAGGTTACTGCTGCAACGCGCATTGCGAATGAGGCTTTGGATACTCGCTTCCGGAAACTGGACCAAGCGGGTATACGAGGCTTTCGTAGCCATAGTGGCGAGCATGAAAGTCTTCGTTTCACATATTCGAGAGACTCTCTCCGAATCGAAGCATCCCAATCTGTATCCTGCTCCCACTGCAAATCGGCGGACTTTTCATCGCCATCGACCCATAACCAAATTTTCCCATCCTTGAGAAGATCGACCAGGACGTCCCAGATTATTTCGCGAGACATGTCCGTGATGTCGAAAGGGAAGATAGCCCACTCCGTAGCGTAAAAGATGATGAATATCCTATTAAACGCGCCCGCTCCAAGTTCGACGTACAAGGCACTCTCAGGATCCTCCTCCGCATCCCAGCCAAGCTCCTCAATGACGAACGGATTCCCGCCTGGATACTCCCTGTCAAACTGGGCGGGGGGCAAGGATATCCAGCGCGCCGCATCTGCGGGAAGTGGGTGATCGGGGAGTGGCCGTTCCGATTCTGAGTCTGAGTCCCTAGCCTCTGCAACCGCCTCCAGCTCAGATTGGCCGTCAGAGTTGGCCGGCACGATGTTGGGCGGGAAGCCATTGGTGGGAGGTAAGGATGCTAGACCCTGGGGGAACGGATGATATTCTGCCGCGCGCGCTGTGTCCGCGGCGAGGGGAGGATATACATCTATGGTAGGCGTGGGAGCCAACTGGGTGGAGAGGGAGGATGCTAGATGCCGAGGGAGTGGGTGGTCTTCCAGCTTGTGCGCTGCGTCCATGGAATACACCTCCATGGGATACAAGACCGCCATGGGTTGGGAGTAATATGAGGATGGCAAATCGTACGAGTGATCATCCATGGTGGACGAGAGGAAACTTGCCGCGTGTATCCATGCTGCGTGAAAGCTGCCACGTTGGTGCCTATGCCACACGGTCCTTCCACCTCCTTAAAGCCGTCACTGTCAGTCATATAGAATGAATGCTGAACATCGCGAAATCCGACTAAGGTTCTCCAAAAGGCGCGGAAGATTCTCGTTGAACTATTACAAATGCATCACATGTCGGGAACGAAGATGCATCATATACCTTTATTTGAGAGTTGTGTCGTCTGTATGTGTGCCATGGTGTGGCGGTGATATGAGAAGGAGGTAGCGGTCCACGGTACAGTCTGCACTGCACTGTAGGTACTGAATAGTTGAAAGTCCAAAATAACATAGACCACGCCAGCCACATGAAAGGAGCTATTACTGAAATACAACGATATGTATTCTACTCGCGCATCAATGTCCGTCATTTCATGCTAGGAATACATGGACAACTCACAAACATAGTAAGGCAAGGTCTGGCGGGTCACTGGATACACGCGTGTAACGGACTGTTATCTGTGCATCGCCTTTTCGCCGTCACCAACTATGAGCGCCTCGTAAGATACATGGCAGGCTGTATCTACAGCGTTCCTCAAGTAGGGCCATATCCCGAGGAGTGGATGGTTTCCGGACAATCCTGAGATGATAGTGTCTCCGCGGAAGCACGTACGACTCGATGAAAGCTAAAAATGTAAAGAAAGATGTTAGTAAGTGGGCGAAGATGACGGCAAAGGGCACAAATGGAAGAAGGGAAGGCTTGCCTACCATTGAGTCCTCACTGATCCTTGAAGCTCTCGCCAACAGATGTGAAGCAAACCGCTTCTGTGGGCCGTTCTCCACCAATATCTGTTTCAACGCCGTTCATATGTGTCATATCGTCAAATTTGTCGCCTTTTGGCGTGTCGGCGATTAATGATGCGTCCAACAAGGAAGACACCCACTATCTGCGACAAGGTTGGCGTGATCCCAGCCCTCCCAGCTGATAAAACGCGTTCCTTAGTGCGCTCTTCGTGGTCGATGTCGACGGCCTCGAGTAGTCTTCGCGGGTGCCGCGCTGTCCTCCTTAGGCAAGTCATTCTACAACCGTCAGAGCTGGAGGTGCGACCGACGAGCATAACGGGCTGTTTTTGTAGGGGGGAACCCGTCAGTACGTTACATGAATGCTATATCTGTTTTCGCACACCTGGAGAACCTCCGGGTTCATGTTGTTATCCAGGAAGGCTGTGATGATGTCCGCCGTGATAGGCGACAACTTTGTTGAATCGGAGAACGTCAGTTTCGGCATGCGTCAGCCTAGGAGGAGAACCGAATATAGTGCTCGGTACACCTACAGGTGTCTACAGGAAGAGGCTGTTCTTGAAGCGAGAGGTGTGCCATATTTGGTAGTGCTCCTAATCATTCCCTTTGAGGCGCACAGATGGTTAACACGCTGATTGTCGAAACTAAACAACATAAGCCCAAATTTGGAGCACCTACTAGCACGTGCAGCTCTCAAGCGTGTCATGACATTCGCCCTGAACGTCGTCTCCGTGCGCATCGAACAGTAGCAGGGCTCCGCTTCTTCTGTAACGTCTCCGAGACAACTTCCCGGCGAGACGGCCAGTTCTGGCTCTCAGCGCAGATCTTGTTATGTTGTCGTTGAACCCTATACTCTTCGGACCCTGACTACCAACGAAATGGTCCTGGCTGCGTAAAGCGCTCAGGAGTCAGGACTCCCGTCTATAACAAGAGTAAGGCTTTTATCTATTATCCGTTTTCTTCGCGGGTGCGACTGACGTTGTACAGTCAACGGCGTGGCGTCCGAACGAGTACAGTGGTGGCTTATGCACTCGTCGTCTTTCTCTGCCCTGAGTGGGTGTCGTTGTTTCGAGGAAGAGGCTTGTGATATCTACGAATATGCGCTCCACACAAGTCTTGTCCTCTTGCGTGTACGAAAACCTAGGCGTCGATTAATGACCCTTCATCCCGATGAAGCAAACATTACAACTTACCAAGCGCAGCATGGAAATCGTTCTGGTTAGCCGCCTTGGTTCGGTTCTGTACCATCTGCATCAGAGTCCTCTTGGGATGTAGATCTCCACGCCGATGTTCCTTGTCCAAGCTAAAGCTGAAAGTCAATGGCATGATAAACGACTGGAAATGGGAACTGACTACTTTGTTTTCGCATGCTGACAATTTCATGCTGCCGTTGGGTGCCGTGTAGCATGGTCGCAATCCGCTTGTGGACGGCTTTCAATAATCCAAACTTTGTCCTTGATAATTACACAGGAGACACCCAGAGACGGAAAGAAGACGACGAGTGCGATGGCAGGTTTCTTGGTCTCCTGCAAAGTACATTAATGTTACACAGGACAAAGTAGAACGATACGAACATCTTTTCATCCTCAGAAGCGCCGCCGACAGTTACTTGAGGCATGCCAGGGAGCCGCTCGTTGACGCACTGCGAGAAGTTGTTCCTGTCGAAAGTATGTGTAAAGTAGGCGACCGGCGTCACCAACAGGTTCGGACAAAGTGATATCGAGGAGAAAGGTCCGTCATGCAGAGTTCCCCATCTGGCGTTCAAAAGAAGGGGATCATCAAACAAAGGCAATGGCCCATGCATTGCACCTAGATTCACTAAATATCTCTAGAGTCTTTCCACCCATTCAATGAAAGACGTCGCGCTCGCCGGGGTCGACAAGGCGCAGGCGAAAAAAGAAGAGGATTTAGATGGTATATCGACGCGCTGAAAAGGATTCTTTTGACTCGGTTTGGGAACGCATTCTATAACTTTGTCAGTCCTTCTTCGTCTCTAGTCAATAAAAGAACGCGCCCGCTGTTTCCATCATGCATGATAGAGAGCGCGCTGGCGTCCTCCACCGTCCGAGTGTTCCACGGCACAATCTAGGGCCGCCAGAGCGGTTGTTGGACAATGGAAATTGAGGGCCGTTTGAAGGCAAAGAAGCGCTGGTCTGGCGCTTGCTTGTCGCAAACGCCGTCCATGGAATGTCCGGCGTACATGCCACGGGGGCCAAACGATGTGTATCACAGCTTGTGAGAGTCAGAGGACAGCTTTGATTTCCTTGCGTCTAAGCAAGGACTCCACCACCCTATAGAAAAAGGAAAGACGAGATGCCGAGAGACATTCGGACCGGAAAATCAATTACAAAACGGTCTGTTGACATCCGGCAGGCCTCTACTTAGTCCTGACTCCCCTAGATCTCGTTAAGCTTCCTCTATTCCCAGAACCATACGACGCGTATGCTGAAGTAGCATGTGTTGTCCTCAAGTACATATTACTTCACTTCCATTTCACAACATAGTTGCATACTACGAAGGAGACACATTCGGTAAACCAAGCGGAAACAATGCGAGCGGGCGACGGCGGCGCAGCCGCCGTCGGCCGCGAGCTTTGTTGTAGCCTTAGGGAAAAGATATGCACCGGAACAACAGTGTATAATGCAAACAGGAAGTGTTCAGAACATTCCAGTTAACAATAATATCAGGTCGTAAGTCGCTGCCAAACCATACGCAAGGATATGCCCCCAAGGGCCTTTGTTGTAAAAGACGTCGAATAGAAAAACCCTTTGAACCACGCGCAAGGATGTGCCCCTCAGGGCCACTAGTGACACATCTGGCGGGGACGCCGGCGATGGAACGTCGAGAGCGAAGACGCGTTTTTCGGAGTCACGGCCCGAAAACCGAAACCCTATCTAGTCAACCCACCTGGTCCCATTGGCATCATGTTAGTCTCCTCACACCACAGTCAACGTCCTCTATGCAGCATCGTCCCCTTTATCGCGCGCGCCTTACTAGATTTTGATCTGCCGTCGGAGCACTTGTACTTAGAAGCAAGAACTAGCTTAAACTAGCCTCTGAGTTCAAAGTTTCAAGCTGTTCAACCAAGTTGGGTACTTGCCAGATATCCAAATTTTCTAGCTAAACTCATACGCTTCGGCGCTGGGAAACTTGTTGGAGATTCTCTGCCTGTATACATCTTTCCTACATGGTTTATTTGGGACTACATTCAATTTCTGGTGGACTTTCACGGTGCAGGTATCGCCTTCCGCAATACCGCTTCTTGGACTTCTCGATGCGTATACCCCAAATCACCGTCTGCACCTCGCTCAGCCGAAACTTCTTCTCGCCCTCCACCAGTGCCTTTCCCTTTACCTTTACCTTCTTCGTCGGCCGGTTTCCTATATGGTCACGGCCGTGTTCGCTCCGGAGTCGTATCAGTCGCCAGGCCTAGGGTAAGATCTTCTTGCTTCTTGACCTCAAGGATCGCAATCTTATGTTTAGCAGGTACCGTCCTCACCTCACCCGAATCCATCATGCGTAATTTCACGTCCAGCATGGTCTGGTTGTCCACTGGCTCCGCTTTCTCCTGCCCTGCCGCCTCTTCCTGGACCCGAGAAGGAAGCGCTCTCCCTCTAGTGTATTGAAAGTTCCTTACATAGTGTATCCTAAAGACATTCCAAGTTGTACAACGAAAACGGACCTCGCACTGAGTGCTAACTCATGTACACGTACAACTTCTATATCTACAATTGTATTCCCGATGATTAAAAGAAATAAATACGATAACTCTAACAGCACTTCGAAGTGACGACAACAAAGAATGAGCATGGTAAGTACAGGCTTAAGGGGCCCACATCTTGCTTTGGATGAACTTGAAGAGCTCAGCATCTTTCATCGTGCGAAGCTCCGGCGACCGATCAACACCCTTGGACTGCAATGAGTGGTGAACATCACTGAAGGAGGGACTGGACTTACAGCCTTCTGTGCAGCGCGGATGACGTCCTTAGCGATATGAGCACTGATTTCACGAACTAGAGCGAGGTCAGCCAACGGCGCATATATAAAGTCCACGAGGACATACTTCGTTCAATACGAGGGTATAGGAGCCCTATGTCCCGTTCTTCGTAGGTGAGGGAATCGGCTAGACCAAGAGACGATGCTTCCACCATAGAGTCCGTCACACTGGACACACGAGCAAGAATACATCCAAGACCAAGACCTGCGAAGACTTTAGATGTTGATGCATCATTACGATGTGGTGCAACTAACCGGGGAAGATATACATGTTGTTGCCTTGTCCGGGGTACAACGTCTTATTTTTGTACTCCACGCGGTCGAACGGCGAACCAGAGGCAAAGAGCACATTGCCGTTGGTATTCTCGACAGCAACCGGGAACGTGCACTCCGAAAGGCGGACCGGGTTGGACAGAGGGAAGATGATGGGGCGGGGGTTGAGGGCCGCCATGGCTTGTATCACGCTCGCGTTGAAGGCATCCTACCGGAAAAATGTCAGAATCACAATAATCATGGACATCAGGAAAAGCCCAAAACACGAATTTTAGCGAATCTGGGCTCATCTCACAAAGCAAGCTATGTATGTCTGGATGAGCACCTATGAATAAAGGGTACACAAATTTAAAGCTATAACTGCATATAAGGTCCTGTAAGATCTGATAAGTTCGCTGCAAGGCCATTTAAGTAACTTGTTCACTTATATTTACTTTGAATCACTTACCACGGACGATATTTCACAGCCAAGCTACAACTATACTTATGCCCGTGAACATAAGTCAACATGTGCGGGCTTAAGGTTCAATGGTTACTGAAGGTTACTGATCCTTCATCAGCAAACTGACATCTGTATAATCGGTATACTTCAGTATGCGAGGTATGCACAATGTATGCAGGGTATACTGAGAATTTGGCGGCACATCTGATATACGCTGCATACCAAGCATACATAGTATACCTGGTAGATACTGCATACCAAGCTGGATTTTTTTGTCTCAAAATCAAGTATCCGAAATATATTCATCTTCCATTGATATTGATGGTCCTCCATGTCGTTTGCGACCTTGACGTGAATGGGAAGGAGGAAGAGCGAACGGGATTCTCGGGTATTAAACCGGTCCGAGGCATGTGGTCCGTGCGCGAGCACGCGATCGACCACGTGCACTGTGTTTGCTTTCGATTTTCGCCGTCCCAACTTGTCTCTTACTCTCACTTGCTCCCACTGCCTACCACTCATTTAGTAACCGTCTCGCCAGCGCGGAGTTCGCTGACTTGGATTCAACATGGCGGTTGGCCGCCAGATTCGCCAACTATCCCCTAGACCCCATGAGCACGACGACGGGGCCGCCAGCAACCACGACGATGAGGACCCCAGAGTATGTTGATTGTCGTCACGGCCGTCCAACGCGACGATAACTACCTGCATTGACAGCCCGCCTTGACCGCTTCTGGCACCTGCAAAGAGCAACGCCTCAGCACTTGCTGATGCTGAGAAGAAAACCGCGAAAAGATCAGTTTGGATATAGTACGTGTCCACCCATCCTTCGCCTAGCTTTTGCTAACGCGTCCGAGTGTTGAAGCAGGTCGACTCCGACACTGGTATGAGTAGTCGAGAGCGCCGAGAGAGACATATTGCCGCTCTTCCTCTGGGCCTGGAACATCCTCCAAATGGTTGACCTATGGAACAGAGCCTGACGCTTCCGATGTACGTGATTTTCACCTGCGCATCACGTCGAGTCGGTTTCCTAGGCACCAGTCATTACGGATATCCCGTCGCGGGTCTCACTGTTGCTGTGGCCGCGGTGCGGGTCTCGCTGCTGCTGTGGTCGCGGTTCGTCGTTCGATATTTTTCCGACAATGATGTGGATAACGAATTTCAGAACTTGAACCACAAGAAGGACCCTCAGGACGAGGACAGGAAAGAAACAATGACGACAACGACGATGACTGACTGAACGATGAGGAAGCCTGATGACGACGCCGCCCTCATACTACCCATCGGAGCAGGACTCGCCAGTGTGTTCAGTGAGGTACGTGCTTTCTACCTCCGGGGGGTGGTTGACGGAGACGGTTCGTCTTTCTCTATTTTTTTTGCTGCATTGTCTGATGCATTTACAGGTTAAATGTGTCTATTCCCGCGAGGTTGGTATCCATCTTAACAACGACCGCGATGACGACCTCGACCACGATCCCTCTGCGAAACAGAGATGACGCCGTGGGGTGATATTATTGGTGGAGTATCTGAGTATGTTTCCTGGGAGAGGATGCGTGTGGTGGTCGAGAGTGAGGCCTCGGCAGAAGGAAGTCTGGACGACGTTGTTGGTGAGTCGTTTTCCTCCTAGCTCTGCACCTGGAACTAACGACGCAATTCCTCAGAAACAAGATATCAGCGGTTGAGAGTCCGGCACCTGTGCTTTTCGTATTCGACATATTTGTATCTTGTCTTCTTGTCTCGCAATGAAATCTAGTATTGTTATTCATGACGGTTTTGATATATATAAGTATAAGAAACAATCTAAAGCTGTATGCTGGAGGGTATGCTGTGTATATATGGTGGTATGCAGTAGGTATACGGCGTATGTGTTGCGGTATGGGCCAGGTATGCGTGGTATGCACGCATACCAGCCGGTATGCAATTAGCCAGGTCCTTTATGCCGGCATACCGCCAATTTGGTATGCAAGGTATGCTGGCATACCTTGCATACCTCTACAGACGGTTGCGAGTTTGCTGATGTTGAATATTCGAAAGGTAAGGGCCCGAAAAAGTTGTATCGCACAATAGCAATGTTAAGGAGTAGCACAGGATGGTAGGTAATGTGCAGTATGACGGGTCGGGTAACCCGCAGGACGGATACGGGATCCGATTGTCAACACCGCGGTATACCGCCACACCCGAGCCATAGTTCATGCCTGTTGCCAGCGGCCCCCGAGCAATTGCGCAGGGGTTACCAGCGTGCATGAGATGCTGGAAGTGTGACGTCAAGGTGGTGAAGGGGTGTGGGGGTGTGGGTAATGAAGGGCGCGGATAACGAAGGTACAGGGTGACGAGGTGTGCGGGAGATGCGTGCACCACGCCATCCCAGCCAAAAGGCAACAGATGCGAGGGTCACAGCAGTGTGTTGAGTCCGTGAACGCGCCCCAGGTAGTAGCTGCCTCCTCCCAAGGGCTTCCGAGGGGAAAATCCGTCAAGCAGTGGTGCTGCCGCGAAGACGAGCACCTATGCTCCGTTGATGCCCTGCGTCCTATTCCGGGGTGTCAGAATGGGAGAAATCTAGGCGGAGTCTGAGAGAGAAAGGATTGGACTGGCAACGCGACGGGGCAGTAGAGCAGGCAGATGGTCATCATGGTGCACTTGTAATTGTTTGAAGTCCCGCTGGTCCGTGCGCAATCACGTCATCAACGATTCACGTGTATGTTTGGTTTCGTTTTTTCATTCGAACTCCGCCGTTCCTGCTCTGCTCCTCCATGACCCACTCCCACTTACCTCCCTGCTTCCCGTTGTGTCGATGTCTCGTATCCTTCCGCCTTCTCATAGGATGATGCGTTATGGAATTTGCCTAACCGGGGTCGTCCTAGTGGACAACATGCCTGAACGCCGCGCGCCGTTCCTCATCCTGAAGACGAACACCGCTACCCGACCGATGGATGCAGAAGCTCCCTCCCAGCGCCACAACCTGACGTTCCGGCGCGCCCACCGCCGCCGCCGTGATTGGCTCGTTAGTCCATGCTTTTTCTGGAGGTGTGTGTCTCTCCGCCTCTTGTTGGGTCTTGCTTGTTAACGATGGAAACAGACTGCGAACGCCAATGGATGTACTGGAGTATGCTCGCTTTGTTGGTTAGTTGCCTCTTCCTCATCTCTCTAGTATCGACTGTGCGCTCTCAGGCTCTCGACTGTTAGCGCTACTTCCTCGCTGGGCAACCATTTCCTCCCCCCCTTTGTCCTGTTCCGCCTGCACATATTATGTACCATATCCCTTCATGTTATTTGAGTATGTTGTGACTGGATATGGATATGATTTGAACCAACATTTGTACACTCTTAAGAATTGCTTGCGATCACCAATATGGCCTTTTTACCTGAGGATAAGTGTGTGGGTGTCTTAATCGATACATAACGGGTCAATACTGATGACTTAAATTGCCTTTGTGTACTTCGCATGTGTGCACTTAGGTGAGATAAGGTGGGCTGTGGTCATGGTAAATTGGGGGTACACGCATCAAAGCTTACAGACTTTATCACACTTACAGAACATAAAAGCCCTTATACAAGCTCATATCATCTTAAGCAGGCTTTCCCTTCCTTTCTCACTGGAATTCGGTTTTTGGGCTTTTCCTGATGGATCAATGATGAACATGCTTACAGTGACGGCCGACAGACCCAACAATGCCGTGGGCTTGACATAGTCAATGATCTCGAGAAGGTCGGTCATCGGTGGTCCTTCGTAGTCGCGTCGGGAAAAGTCTGCATATATGCGTCTTGAAATAATCGAAAAACCGTCATCATGCTACTCACACTTCTTGTGTTTAGCCAATTTGCCTCGCGCATCAAAGACTAGACCTTGAGAGTCGACGAGCCAAATGCGCTCGCGAGCTTCGTCCACCGACAATCCTTGCAAGGTGAAGAAGCTCATGAGTTGATTGGCCACACCGACGCCGGCAGAGCCAGCTCCGAAGAATAGAATGCGATGGCTGCTGAGAGGGCGTCCAGATACGGCCGAGCTGATTTTAGCAGCATTGAGGAAACCGCTGAGCACGACCGCGCCAGTGCCCTGAATATCGTCATTGAAGACAGCATATTTGTTCCGGTAACGCTCCAAGTACTTGAAGGCGTTGTCGGTGGAGAAATCCTATTACCCGGTTAGTTTCGGGAGCGCGAGGTTTCAAAAAAGAATAGATCGTACCTCGAACTGGATCATCAGCTTTGGGAAGGTGACGGACATCTCGTGCATGAATTCGTCCATGAACGCGCACATTTCTTCGTCCGAGACGCGCTTTTGGCGGAGTCCGAGATAGAGGGGATCATCGAGATACTTTTGGTTGTTCGTTCCAAGGTCGAGGCAGATGGGAATGGTCGACGATGGCCGAATACTATTCGCGCGTCAGTCAAACGAGATACTAGAACGACGGAAAATGTCTCACCCGGCGCCAGCGATGTAAAGCGAAAGTTTCCCAACGGAGATGGGCATGCCATTGATACCGAGATCGCCCAAACCGAGAATGCGGGAACCTTGGGGGAGAGTGAGCGAGACCGCAACGCGCTAGGTACATAAATGAATGCGTACCGTCCGTCACCACACTGATACGTGCGTCGTTGAGCTGCGTCCAGTTGCTGATGATGGACTTGATGTTGCCCTTGTCCTTGATGGTCACATACTGGCGCGTCCAATGGTCAGAATGACGCGACGTCAAGGCGGTAAAACGCGTACCATACCCTCTGGGCGACGGTAGATGTGTGAGTATTGCAGACAGGCATCCCCAACGGTCGGCGTGTAGATGATTGGGGTGAACTCGGACATATTCGAGAGACAGAGTCGGTAGAACATGGCGGGGTCCTGCTCCTTGAGCATGGAGAGATAAATGTATTTCTCGATGCCCTTGTCCTTTGACCTGAGTTGGGCGAGGCAGCGGACAGCATGGACGTTCTCTTCGAGAGCTGGTGGTGTCAATCCACGCTTAGGCTTGCGTGGGGCTAGTAAGACAGACCGAGGAGGCATCAGTGAACGCTTTGTCGCAGTGGGGAAGACAGTCCGCATACGCTGAGCGGCCATTTTGAGTTTTTGTACGCCCTCTGACCAGCATGGGGTAAGCATAGAGAGATGGCGGTGGTGGTAAAGAAAGGAGGATGAAAGGCGCGTTGGAAAGAGGAAATTAGGACCTTATATATGGACCCCGATTCAATGACTCCATCAGCCCAGCTCACTTTTGGGGAACGGTTGTTACATCCTCAACCTCGGCCTGCTTCAACCAAAACGCTCTCGCTCACACACTCTCTCTTCCTCGTTAGATAACTGTACCAGCATCCTCAGCCAAGTGACCTCCTACTTACACATCCGCGTGCGGCACATCAGGCGGATCGAATACCCGCAGCACATTACAATTGTCGGAACGTTCCAGGACGCTCTAGTTGGTCGACACCCCATGGCCTAATTCTCATATCAGTCGGGTAGCCTGAGTATGCGAGTCGACAATAGAATTTACCGTGTTCTGGGGAAATTTTATATCACTCGCAAATCGTTCGAGGGGCAATTTTGCATTACAATGATTGGATAGGACTCAAGCGCATCCACTAGATCCTGAGAGTGTGAGCGATCTTCCACCGCGTGCGCCGTGTCCACGGAATATTCCTCCATGGGATACCTCGCCGCCATGGGTTGGAAGTAATATGTCGGTGGCATAGGGTACGAGTAGTCATCCATGGTGGTGGAAGGCATGAAAGCGAACAATTGCATCTGTGCTGTGAAAATGCTGTCATTCCGTGCCGGGCGCCAATCTGAAGGCACGGTCCTTCGAATGCTCCTTAACGCCGTACGACGTAAGACACAGGGAGGCTTAGGCATGCCGAATCACTGAGGTTCTTCACGAGCTGCGCGTGTGGACTGTACAGTTAGTATACATGTGACGATTGGCGCGCGCTCGTGGAACGGCTACAAAATCTATAAATACTTCGAGCACGACGATGAATCAGATATACCTTGAGTCCAGAGCAAAACGCGGTCCACAATCCGGTTGTGATTCTAGTAGCGCAGAAATACGGCCATACTTGGCGTCCCAAGTAATAATCGGAAAATCCATACTGGCAACATGCTGATGTAGTAAGGTTGGTCCAGGGCATTTCATCCCCTGCATTCCGTCGCGTCTCTGTCTAGACACCATCGGCGATCGTGTATATTCGCTTCCCATGGACCTTGTATTCTGGTTTGCACGGGAACCGGAACTGCCAGGCGCAGACTTCCGCTACAGAAATGCATCCCCTTGTCCGGTACGAACGTCGACGACCATGATGGCATTGTTTAATGGTCGATCGATTTTCGTCGCGCTGAGTGGGGTTGGAGTGGGATGAGATCTTTACTCGTTTCGCTGGTGGCTTCGCCAACTGGCAGTACTACGCCGATCGTTTGTCCTCGTTTGACTAGGGGGCTGAAGCGGTCGAACTCCTGCTAGAGCTGGCTCGTCTCGTAATGGTATTACATCTTCAATGATTCTTAAGATCACTGTCGGGATGCGCATCATCCGCGAGCTGAACGCCAAAAGGTGTCGGCAGTAAGTTGGAATTGGTGTGGGCACAAGGAACTCAGCTCCCTGGGAAACGTGTTACGGCGAGAAAAAGAGGAGGAGAGTAAACGCGTCCTTACCTCTTTTTTATCTTCTTCAGCACTGGCAGCAGCGCTTGATTTTGGTTTCCAATCGGCGCTGTCATTACAGTCGAAGCGACGTCACGGCTTCCTGATCCCGGGAACGCATATACTCCAGTCAGGGATGTCAATAAAGTGTGTAAGGCATCAGTAGTGGGATGTTCATAGGAAGATTTGAAGCGCGCGGCAAATCCTTCGAGTAGCACTTCAGGGCTTGAGAGTAGATACATTCTATAATCCTCTGAGTCTTGTTTCCCTTGCAAGCAGTCAAATAGACGCACCATCGCGTCTGTAGAAAGATTGTGCTTGCCTCCTGCATGGCTTTACTTTATATAAGGTAGGGTTCATGCGCATTGGGGGTCATCACATGATCAGACCCAGCCAAGGCCAAAAATCGTCGAAAACCTATTAGAAATTCTGCAAGTGCCGCTAGCCTCCAAATCTCGACGAAGGATCCTTGGTCTGTACACATTCTTGGATCCCTCGATGAGCTTCAGGGTCTTTGACCGCCATGCGATTTTCTCATAGATTTTCAATGATTTTTGTCTAGGTTCACGTGATGACCCCCTTTGCGCATGAACCCTACCATATCCTAGCAGGTGAAAAGTTTAAGCTGTCTCTTTTATTTGCAGAGGTGACTTGCTTGTGTTGTACAGTCAACGGCACGACGTCCGAATATCGAGTACGGTGGTGGCTCGTGGACTCATCGACTCTCCGAATGAGATATCTGACTCTGCCCTGGGTGGGTGCCATTGTTTTCAAGAACAGGGTTGTGATATTCACAATTGTATGCTGGACACGGGTCATGTACTCCTGCATGTAAGAAAAGCTAGAGGTCAATTGATAACCCTTCGTCCGATGAAAACTTGCAGAGCGTAACGTTGAAATCGTTCTGGTTAGCCGCGTAGTCTCCACGCCGGGACGCTACTTGTCGAAGCTAGAGGGGAAACTCAACGACATAAACGAGTGGAGGGGGAACTGACAACTTGGCTTTTGCGAGCTGACAATCTCACGCGACCAGAATGTGAACGGCCGTCACAATAGTACACTTTATCACGCAGAGACATTCGCGACATGCAAGACGACGAGCTCGCTAGGGTCTACATCGTGCGCGATGGTAGGTCTCTTGGTTTCCTGCAAAACGCGTTAATGTTACGCAGGACAGAGTAGAAAGATATGAACCTCTTTCTGATCTTCAGCAGGGCCGCTGACAGACATGCCGGGGAGCCACTCATTAAAGCACTGCAAGGTGTCCTCGTCCAAAGTATGTTTAAAAGAGGCTCTAGCGGTAGGGCTCCTACTTGGAAATCCCTGCCTTTATTTGATGATCAGAGGGGAAACTCCTTCCCTTGCAATATTTTGGCCCAAGCTAGCTGCTTTGCGACTCCGCCCACTATTTGACGCGTAAATGATTCCGCTCGCCGTCGCTTGTCAAAGCAATCAGTTGAAGATATTGGCCGCGCGATCAACGAATCGCAGACGAAAGAGGACGAGGATTTAAAGGGGTACGTCGACGTTGTGTAGAAAATCCTTTCGAGTCGCATTCTGTATCTCTGTCAGCCTTTTCGTCTCTGATCAATAAAAGAACGCACAGTCATTCCCGTTGATACAGAGTGTTCTGTCATCCTACATCTTCAGTTTGTCCGGGCGTCCGTTGCGCAGTATCGGGTGCCCAGAGCGATTGCGAGCAGGCGAGTTCCCTTTCAGTTTTGCGCTTGGAAATTTCCGGTGTACATGCTACGCGAACGTAGTCTTGTAAGACGGCGTGCATTACCCTTGTAAGAGGACAGTGATGACGGCAGGAGCGGAGACGCCGTACTTTAGGAACAAGCACATCAGAGAGGAAAGCCAAGAGGAAAGCACGGACTGTATCGGGACCGCGGCCCGAAGCCGAATACAGTCAAGGCGATCGTAGTCAGCAGTTACGACTCGCACCCACATTCGACGTCCTCTAGGGAGCACCGTCCCCTTCAAGTTCATCGCGCGCGGTGCACCTACCGGATTTCTGTCTACCGTCTGAGTACTTCCAAGTACCCAGAGCTTGTGGAAGCAACAACTAGCTCAAACTGACCTCTGAGTTGAAAGTTCCTAAGTTGGGTACCAGATACTGAATTTTCTATCAAAACTGATATCCTACAGCTCTCAGCAAGTTAATATACAAGTTTGAAATCTTCTGCCTATGTACTTCTTGTATGAGCTATGTCATAACGGATTCTTATAGACCGTCGTGGCCCGTAGGAGGTCTAACTAGACTTCCCAACGCGTATACCACGAATCACCGTCTGCACCTCACTCAGCCGAAACTTCTTCTCACCCTTCGCCGGAGCCTTTCCCTTTCCTTTCGCCTTCTTCGTCGGCCGGTTTCCCATCGAGTCGTCCTCGCTTTCCTCCTCCCTTGGTCGCGCACGCCCCTTGTCCATTGGACGAAACGAAATACCGGGGAGGGCTTCGTACAGACACCTAGCATCCTTCGCGGTGAGCCCCATGATCCCTTTCGCGTTATGCTTCCCAGTCGCGTTCGGTAGCGGTAAATCCTGAGGCCATCCTACGATCTCAAGACGCCGGTTCTTGAGCATTCGAGGCAGAGTGCACCAAGGAAGTTGCGGGTCACCGAAGTTGGTGTACTGAATAGGAACATCGTACTGGGCTGCACCGTACTGAGCACAAGGTGAATGCAGTACTAGATGTGAACTTACGTACCAAGCAATTTTGCAAAGTGGGTTTTCAACTGGGGCAATATAACATCCTTGGAAAGGGCTGAGGCCCGAGATTGACTAGAGGTTGAGGGTGTCTCCTGTGGATTTTAGACCTTCAACAGTTAGTGGCCAGAGTCTAGAGAAGGGAGGGCTTACAACTTGAGATACAACCGGAGAATTACGCCGCACAATTGCTAATGTTGGAACCTGCATGGGACTGAGGAATGACCAAATAGACATATGAAAGCAATCCTACAATATTGTTCATCCCATCAGGCAGAATCGAAGCCTCCAACTGGAAAAAAATGAGTTTACTACTGTCAAACCAATAGGGGTACGCCATACTACCGTGCTTCTGGGAAGAACCAAGGGTTCTGCTTCGGGGAGTTCCTGGCATGGCTTGCAATTCAAACAATGATCTAAGCAGAAAGTACAACTTTCACAGAACACCGGACGTCGAAGCGGTTCCAGCAATGGTACAACTTGACATTCCGGGTGAAGCAGAAGGTACGCCGCCGCATAGAATTGTCGACTCTGTGGTAGGCGCGGGTCATTCCATCGGAATTCACAACATGTATGGGTGCAGACATCTAGCGATTCGGAAGTAGCATTGCAGAATGCCTCTACCGATGCAGCTATGTGGGCAGGATACACCGGTCCAGCAAGTCCATCCCAGCGGGAGATAAAGTGGCAAGCCGTTTGGTATTTGTTTGGCGTCAGCTTCTGAGAAGAGTACTCCGACATAAATAGATAAATGGCAGAAATCCACACTCCGAGTCCGATATCCATTGAATCCCATGGTGAAATAGGGACTGATTTATGTTGATTCTCCCCCCGGATAGCATGCTCTGCTTCCCACCACTCAGATTCTGAGCATGTTACACCTGAGCGTCCCAGGCTACTAGGAAGTCTGTTCACCCAAGGTTGATAATCGCATGCAAATGCAGTGTTTGCCACTGTTTTCAAGGCATGTTCGAATCTTATCATCCATCTTTACAAGGATGGTATTCGATATTACGCCACGAGAAATGCCAAGTGTAAGAACACTCAGCCATGTCGCCATATCAATGTCCAGACAGGATCGCAAAGTATTGAGAACAAGGAGAGATAGCGGGGCAATGTGAGGGGCATCATTATTGGCGATATAAAGTTTAGTTCTTCAAATTTAAACTTCTTAGCTGATGGATGAGTGTCAGTTTCGAGAGTGAACATACACTTTGGCACATTGCTGACAAGGGTTACAATGTCCGAGCCGGTGCCTTTCTTCTTCCGGGTCGACAAACAATATCAGAGATATGTCAAGTTTCCTTGAGGGTGCGGAATGAAGGAAAGACTGTGAATACAACCAGAGCTTCAGAAGCTCCTTGAAGTACTTGAGAACAGAAGAATGGCATGAATGGCCATGACGTTGAAGAGTATCCTTGAATGCAACCTCGTGGTGACTGCGCCGATACTCATCTGGGAGAGGGTCGGCCATTTCGAGGTCCAACAAGACATAATGCCACTTGTGTACTGCGTTATAAAGCCCGCAACGAGTCCAGTCAGCACAACCCCTTGACCAACCTGCTTCTCGAACAGACACAGATGTCAAGGCCGCCCAGGTTATTGCTGAAACTCGCATTGCGAATGAGGCTTTGGATACTCGCCCACAGAAACTGGACCAAGTGGGTATATGAGGCGTTCGTAGCCACAGTGACGAGCGGGAAAGCCTTCGTTTTACAAATTCGAGAGGTGTTTCCAAGGATGGACATGATTCTCCCTCTCGGTACAAATCGGCACATTTCTCTTCATCGCCGTCAACCCATAACCAAATCCTTCCATCCTTCAAAAGATCGGCCACTACGCCCCATATTATTTCGCGGCAGATGTCCGTGCTTTCGTAAGGGAAGATAGCAAGTTTTACAGCCCAGAATATGACAAATATGCGATTGAGAGCGCTCATTCCAAGTTCGACATACGAGGCACTTTGGGGATCCTCTTCCGAGTCCAAGTTGAGCTCCTCAATAACGAACGGATTGCCACCCGGATATTCCCTATCGAATTGGGCGGGGGACATGGAGATCCAGCGCGCCGCATCTGCGGGAAGTGGGTGATCACGGAGTGGCTGTCCCGCTTCTGAGTCTGAGTCCATAACCTCTGGCTCCGACTCAGCATGCACCACCTCGGATTGCGGGTCAGAGTCGAGCCTTCCGACGTTGGGCGGATCGCCCGCTGAGAAGCTATTGGTGGAATGGAAGGATGGCAGATCCTGGGGGAACGGATGATAGCGCTCGGCATCTATGGGGAGGGACGCATCTACATCTATTGTGTGCGAGGGATCCATGTGGTTGGGAGAAAAGGATGTCAGATCGACATCCCGGGGCAGTGAGCGGACTTCTGACGCGCGCGCCGCATCCGCGGAAAATGCATCCATAGAATTCCAGGTCGCCGTGGGTTGGGAGTAGTATTGGGGTGGAATAGCGTACGACGAGTCGTCCGTGGTGGGAGGAAAGAAAGAGGGCAGCCGCTACGCGTGTGAAAGTGCTGTGGCATGGCGTCTATCATTCGTGCCGGGCGCCAATCTCAGGCTCAGTCCTTTGAATGCTCATTAAAGCCGTGAGTTCCAGGGAGACTGGCCCGCTCGGAGGTCGAGTGAATTTCTTCTATAGGCACGCGCAGTCTGACATGGGAAGAGACGGCAGGAAAGAGGTCAGTCTGCGCTGTACTTGATACCTGAAAGTCGGTTCTTCCACCACGTAACACAGACCATGACAAGCCCCATGACAATTCGATGCGCGTAATATTATAATACAACGATAGTCTATTCGTGCATCAGCGTCTGTCATCGCGCGATGAATACATCGCCAACTCACAGATGAAGTAAAGGATGGTCTGGCCAAACGCGCGCGCGCCTTGGTTTGTTTTGACAAATAGACCTAATAAATTTGGTTCGCCTGACGCCCATGATCTGGCATGTCATTGGATAGGAACGAAGACGTGAGGACAACCTCTCTGGAGGATGCAAGAGCACCATCATGAGCACATCCGCGACCGCTTCCCAGCGAGCTCCACGCCATCGACAATGAGCAGCCGGAACAATATAGACTGAATATACGGGTGACGTGTGCCGCAGTGGGGCCGGGCTCATTGGATTCGCGAGGGAAAGAATAACAGAGCGTATTGGGGGCCGGGAAATAGTCATCTGAATTATCCGCTTGAGGTACATAGACCCAGCAACGGCGTCACCCTAGAGTCGACACCAGTCGTTTCACCAAGCCGAATGGATCGTTGGCGAAACGCCATCAACCCCTCAAAAAGCTGGCATCATGCTGATGGTTCGAGACTAGCGTCACCCTTCCTCGACCTCTCAAATCCTTCCCTTCGAGTATTGGCTTCGAGCTGAGGAGCGCAGCCCAATATCCGCTCGGAGCGCTGAGTATGTGTCTTCACGTGCACAGCTCGGCCGAAATATCGACTGACTAGGAAAACAAGGACAGCTGTTGGTTGAATGAAGAAGAGAACATGGTAAGTACAACTGGAGAGAAGAAGAACAAGGATAAACTGACCGGCTTCCATCGCCTTTATCGCAGTCACCAATGCCGTGCCTACGCGAACGCTCCCTGAATTGCTTGGCGTTGTCTCTACAACGTTTAACTAGAACCACTTCCCAATTCGCGGATGGGTACCGGAAATCCTTTGACCGTAGTATTTCTGCAGAAGTGCGTACAATACATCTTGAAGCTAAAGCAAATCGAAAGGTGTTAGATAGAGGTGGGAGATTACGGAGAGACATAGGAACAAATTGAAGAAAGGAAGGAGGGCTTACCAGGTCCTTACTAATTCTTGAAAGCCATCCCTCCTCTCACCGACAACTGTGAAGCCATCCACCTGTGCACCTCCACCAATATCGGTTCCAAAGTCATCCCTACGAGGACTTTATCCAAGTGGTTTGCCGAACGCCATTGCACTGCTTATGCGCCTTCCTCTTTGGCGCTCGATTCATGGAATACCGCCGGTACGCCTTATTCTGGTGGCCGTCTACCCTCCTCGGCGTCTGCCTAGGTTGTCCCATCATCGTCGTCCAACCAAACACACGGACAACTGGACAGGTCCACGGAAAGACCTCGTATGGTGCTCAGCGTGGAAGAGCAGGGCCGACTCCTATCCATTGATGGCGTCTCCGACATTTCAGCGCCCCGAGCGAGGTGCAGGACGACAACACTTTGAGAGCAGTGGTGGATGCTTCAGGGAGAGGCAGAATTTCCCAATCGGGCGAGCTCGACAGCCCCCGGCCCGGGCCCATCAATTCGCGTCGTGTTCACTGTTTGACGCGTACTGGACGCGTAGAAGAATAGAAAGCCTTTTTCAACAGTGCAGAGGACTGGTGATAAAATGTCATTTTAGGTCAACATAAGTCACTATGCAATCTGAGAGCGTAATAAGTATTGATCGTCGTTGGTATGGTCTCCGAGTTCTCGATTCTGTCGACGCAGGTATGGTGATGGTAGCATTATCTACACTCTCAGCAGACGACTGCGCATCAGCTCCGCTACCGTCCTGCATGTACGCGATGACCTCAAACCACACGACGTGGAATCCCAAAGCGAGCAAAGCAAACACCACGCCTACCCCCGCGTTTGGCGCGCTCCGGATGACCTCTTGAACAGCAAGGATCCAGAGGAGAACATTTAGAATCGTCTGAAAGAATGAGAAGGTGATTGGACCGGCCCCAACCTGTTGGAATGCAGATCTCCACACCGGAGATGCTCCTTGTCCCTGCTAAAGCTGAAAGTCAATGACATGAGAAACGACTGGGGGGAAACTGACAATTTTGCTTTCGCATGCTGAGAATTTCATGCAGCCCTTGGGTGCTGTGTGGTGCAAGGATGGTCGCAATCCACTTGTAGATGGCTTTCAATAGTACAAACTGTGTCCTTGATGATTACACACGAGACACCCAGAGCGCGACGTGCAAGACGGCAAGCGCGCCGGGGACTACATCGTGCGCGATGGTAGGTATCTTGGTTTCCTGCAAAGTGCGTTAATGTCACTCAGGACAGAGTAGAACAATACAAACCTCTTTCTTATCCTCAGAAGCGCCGCCAAAATTACTTGGAGATATGCCGGGGGGTCGCTCGTTAAAGCACTGCGAGAAGTTATCCCTGTCGAAAGGATGTGTAAAGGAGGCGACTGGGAATGAAACTGCTTACGCGTCACCAACAGCCTGTTCGGTCAAAGTGATATCGAGGACGAAGGTCTGTCATGCAGAATTCCCCATCTGGCGTTCAATGGCTCTTGCCCATTCCTAGGCCCATACATTACAACTAGATTCACAAAACACCTCTAGATGCTTTCTAGCTATTCGATTGAAGTCGCCGCGATCGCCTGGGTAGATAAAACGCGGGCGGGGAAGGCAGAGGATTTATATGGCTACGTCGACGTGAAAACGATCTTTTCGGAGAGCATTCTATATCTCTGTCAGTCCTTTTTCGTCTGATCAATAAATGAACGCAGACCATTATCGTCGGGCACGATAGAAAGCGCGCCGGTGTCCTCCACCTCTAGCCTTTGCTCGAGTGTTCCACTAGGGACCATTGGACAATCTAGAGGGGTTGTTGGACAATGGAACGCGAGGTCCGTCTGAATGTAAAGCAGTCTGACGCTTGTTGGGCGCAAACAGCATCTATGGAGTGTTCGGTGTACATGCTATGGGAATGAAATGTTGTCAAACGGTGTGGTGCAGCCTTGCGAGAGACAGCGATGATGGCAGAAAGAGAGTTGTTCTCGGAATGGCGGGCCGAAACCGAAACCAACGCGATCGTAGTCTCCAACCCTCACCAACGCTTACCCACATTCGAAGTCCTGTACGGAGCACCATATCGTCTATCACTCGCGCCTTACTGAGATTTTTTATTCGCTGTCAGAACACTTGTAGAAGCATGAACTAGCTTAAACTGGCCTGTGAGTTGAAAGTTCCAAGCTGTTAAAAGTTCGGTGACAGATACTAAAGTTTTTAGCAAAACTCAGATGCTACGGGACTTAAAAATACAAGATTTTGAAGATTCTCCGCCTACGTACAGCTCCTTGTATGGGCCATTTGATATTACATTCAACGAATTTCTCCTGGACCTTCTGTCGCCTTCACGGCGCAGTATCATCTTACGCGATACCGCTAGTTGGTCTTCCCGCCGACGTGAATGCCTCGAATAACCGTCTGCACCTCACTCAGCTGAAACTTCTTCTCACCCTCTCCTGGAGCCTTTCCCTTTCCTTTCGCCTTCTTTGTCAGCCGGTTTCCCATATCCTCTTCGCTTTCCTCCTCCCTCGGTCGCGCGCGCACATTGTCCATCGGACGAAACGAAATACCGGGGAGGGCTTCGTACAAGCACCTAGCATCCTTGGCAGTGAGCTCCATGATCCCTTTCGCGTTATGCTTCCCAGTCGCGTCCGGTAGCGGTAAATCCTGAGGCCATCCCACGATCTCGAGACGACGGTCCCTGAGCAGCTGGGGAAGAGCGCACCAGGGAAGCTGGGGCGCGCCGAGGTTGGTGTACTGGATGGGTATATCATACTGGGCTGCATTGACATATCAGTCAAGTACAGACCGGCGGACATTCATATGGCAGCGCGCACCGACGAGTTTTGCAAAGTGGTCTTTCAACTTGGGTAGAATAACATCTTTTGAAAGAGACGGTCCATGAGGCTGACTGGATCCTGACGGCATCTGCTAGGTATTTCAGTTTTCGTTGCAGTGTCACAAGGAGAATACCAGTCCTTACTTGAGGTATGGTGGAGACTTGAGGATTTGCTAGCACAAGTGCAGAAGTTGGTACCTGTTCAGTCCTCGGGAATGAATAGAAACCATAAATAAACTTGTAAATAAAGAAATCTTACAGTGATGCCATACGTCTCAGCAACAGGCAGAGTTGTAGTACTCGACTGAAGGCAATGAATACATTGGTATCAGACTAAGGGAAGTTCTAACATACTGTCGGAACTTCAATGACGGGAATCAAAGGAACAATGGGGTCGGCTTCAGGTAGCCTTCAACATTCAGTGCAACTTGAACACCACTTGCAATCCTCTATTCGCCGATCCTGTGGACAGTACATAGGACGTCGGAGAGGTTCCAGTAATGGTACATTCTGCAACTCCAGATGGAGTAGAAGATATGAAGCAGCATAGCATTGTCGAAGCTTCAGTGGGTGTTCATCCCATCTGAATTCACAACATGTATGAGCTGTGATATCTGAAGGCCCATCACAGAATGCCTGTACCAAAGCAGCTATGTGGGTAGGATATAGCAGTCCATCGAGTACATCATTCCAGGGACAGTCATAGTAGCAATCATACCCGTATTTGCGTGGTGTCAGCTTCCGGGAAGAGCATTCCGACATGAACAGGTAAATGGCAGAAATCCACACTTCAAGTCCGATATCCGTTGAATCCCATCGAGAACTGAGAACTGATTTGTGCTGATTTGCCTTCCGGATAGCACACTCTGCTTCTCTCCACTCTGATGTGGAGCATGTTACAACTAAAGGCTGCAGCATGCTTGAAAGTCTGTTTACCCAAGGCTGAAGATTGATATCAAATATACCAGTTCTGAGGTGCCTTTGAAGCTCATCATCTATCTTTGTAAGGATAGTTGCAGATATCATGCCATGAGAAGCACTTTGTGCAAGAATACTCAGCCATGCTGTTATATTCACATTAAGGGATAATCACAAAAAATTGAGAACAACAAGAGATGGCGGCAGGATGTAAGTGGCGTCATTGTTGGTTATGTAATGTTTCTTCCTTCAAATTCAAACATATCAGATTCACTTGTGCCTTGAAAAACAAAAGGAACATTGCTGGCAACCTGAAGTCCAAGTTGAATGATCTTCAAATAAGATCATTGATAAATCTTTGCCGGAAAGCATGAAATGACAAGACTGCATGTATAACCAGCACTTCAGAGGCTTCTCGAAGTACTCTGAAGGAGAGGAATAGCATGAATGGCCATGGCGCAGAAGAGTATTCTTCAATGCAACTTCAAGGTGACTATGCTGAGCCTCATTTCCTTCGAGAAGGCAGAGATTCTCCACAACATGATACCACTTCCGTGCAGCACCACAAAGCCCACAACGAGTCCAATCAGCCCAACCCCTTGCCCAAACTGCTTCTCTCACAGATACAGATGTAAATGTCGCCCAGGTTATCACTGAAACTCGCATTGCGAATGAGGCGTTGGATACTTGCTCCCGGAAACTGGACCAAGTGGGTATACGAGGTGTTCGTAGCCATAGCGACCCGTACGAAAGTTTTTCTTTCACATATTCGAGAGACCAGTTCATCGACGGATATAAATACGAAGGCAAATCGGCGCACTTCTCTTCATCGCCTTCAACCAATAGCCAAGTTTTTCCATCCTTGAGAAGATCGGCCAGGATCCCCCAGATGATTTCGCGATGCACGTCCGTGAGTCTACCAGGGAACATAGCCCGCTCCGCAGCGTAAAAGATGATGAATATCCGACCGAGCGCACTCGCTCCAAGCTCGACATACGAGGCACTCTCAGGATCCTCTTCTGAGTCCAAGCTGAGCTCCTCAATGACGAACGGATTCCCGCCTGGATATTCCCTGTCAAACTGAGCAGGGGACATGGATATCCAGCGCGCCGTATCTGATGGGAGTGGGTGACCTTCCTATTTCGACCTGAGTCTGAATCCATATCCTCCCTCTGAATCTGACTCACCTCGGATTGGGGGTCAGGATCGGCGCGCTCAATGTTGGGCGGATCCGCCGCTGGGAAGTCATGGGTGGGAGGGACGGATGGTAGATCCCGGGGGAACGGATGATATTCTGGTGCGCGCGCTGCATCCGCGGGGAGTGGAGGATAACCGTTCGTGGCGTGCGAGGAATGCAGCTGGGTGGGGGAACGCTAGACCCTGGGGAAGCGATGGATCTTCCAGCGCATGCGCCGCGTCCACGGAATATTCCTCCATGGAATACAAAGGCGCGGGATGGGAGTAATCTGAAGGTGGCATAGCATACGAGTAGTCGGCCATGATGGTGGAAGGAATGACAGAGATCAGTTGCCGCGTGCATCTATCCTGTCATCCCGTGCCGGGTGCTAATCTCAAGGCACGGTCCTTTGAATGCTCCTCAAAGCCGGAAGTCACGGAGAGGATATAGACTGAACTGCGCGGAGTCTGACTGAAATTCTTGTAGAGGCAGATCCGCCAAACCATTATGAATGTATAGCATGTCGGCAACAAAGATGGAGCATAGGCCCTGATAGAGACTAATATCTTATATGGCAGTCCATCGTTCAGTCTGCACTGTAGAAAAGCAATTATTGAAATGCAACGATAATATGTACTATATTCAACTGGTGCATCAGCATCCGTCATTTCACGTGAGGAAAACAAGACTCACAAATGTAGTAGAGGTAGGTGGCGCATGTCACACACGCGTGCCATTAACAATTAGACTGGTATCCGTGATTAGGTTCGCGTTACGCGCACGTTGTGGCATGTCGTCCTCAGATAGGAACGAAGACCTGCAGACAGCCTCTGGCAGAATGTAAGAACGTCAGGCAGCGCTATCATGAGCACATCCGCGGCCGGGGTCTTTGACCCTATTGTCGGTCCGCGTCGTTGAGCGTCCGTACTTGGTTGCGAGCCTGATTTCCTAGACTTTGCTTCGTGGTTGCCCTGCGCGAACGCTCCGCGAGATTCTCGACGTGCTGTTTCTACTGTGTTGAGATCACCTGCAGAGGGAACGAACGAAAGGAGGGACGGGGGGACTTACCAGGTCCCTCCTGATCCTCGGAGCGCCATCCTTCCTCTCGCCAACAGCCATGAAGCCATCCGCCTGACCCCCGCGTTCCAACCAATATCTGCTTCGATTTCGTTCATACGGCCGCAAGACTATCCAAGTTGCGTGCCCAACAGCCAAGCACTGCGAGTAATCCCGTCGCGTTGCGTGTGTATTTGTTCGACTACCATGGCGATACGGCGTGGAGGGCCGCTAGAACGACGGAAGGTCCACGGAAAGCGCCAGAGAACAACGTAACGTGTGTGCCAGGTGTGTTCCAAACTGGTTCCAAACCTCGTCGTTGGAAAGGACGCCTTCTCGACATTCCAAAACCTAAGCAAGAGGCAGAAAAAACAACAACAGCGAGAGTAGTTTGAGAGCAGTGATGTTGAGACCATGGAGGTTTGAAGGAGAGGCAGAATTTCCAAATCAGGTGAGCCTGTTAGTCGCCGGTTCGAGCGCGTCATTTCACGATGGTTATTGTGTTTAGACACGTAGAAAACAGAAACGCCCTGGTCGACAGTGTGGAGAAAAGGTGAAAAATCACAACATTGGTACGATATCTAACAGCCCAAAAAGTCTCGAAGGTATAGTATAGTCCGTCACAATTCCAAAGTCCCAGATTACATCGACGTCGGTATGGTGGTGGTAACATTATCTACGTTCCCGTCGGTAGCATGCTCAACGACTCCACTATCGTCCTGCAGGTATGCCACAAGCTCCAACCACACGACGTGGAATCCCAAAGGAGTACACGCGAGTAAAGCAAACACCACGCCCACCCCCGCGTTTGGCGCACTCCGAATAATCTCCTGAACGGCAAGGATCCAGAGAAAAACATTCGGAATCATCTGCAAGAACGTGAAGGTGATTGGACCGATGAGCTCGACGCGATGCTATTGTCAAAGATAATTAGTTCGTTGTAGAACGCGAGAACAACCATTTCCCGCACCTGGAAAACGTCCGGGCTCATGTTGTTGTACAGGAACGATATATGGATGGTCAAGAGCACGAGAGCCGCGGTCCACGACGCGTCAGAGGTACGGCCAGTCTGGATGTACGTCCTACAGGAGGGGTATATTGGTGTCGAGTTGACAGGTGGAGGATGATAAAGGGCATTACCCAAGAAAGGTGCATTGCTACAGGCACTAGGTTAGATATGAGACAACGACATGTAGACGCAGACGTACGATGAGCAAGGTGATGTTACGGCTCTCGCTCATCTTCCTCATAAACTGAGGAACGTATTGCGGGTCCTGTAACGCGCGCCGAACATCGGGATAGACGGTAGTGGAGGCAAAGAGTCGTTCGAAGAAGACGGGGGCCATGGAATAGGAATGTTGTGAGGACACGACGGTACTGTCCAGGCTTATGTACTGGCGGACGAACACCAGACGCGTATATGTGGATTGTCGAAGACTCATTGAAATGACCGTTGAGATCCAAGATCTGAGAGGCGACCCATATTTGGGCCAGAGGACCCTGAGAGGCGGTACATATTCAGCGAAATGGAGTTTACAGTCTCTTAGGCTGTGATGATGTTAATGGATTGTCATCACCCGCGCTGTGATACAGTGTCGTCTCGTCGGAGGACCAACGTTGCGGCGAGCGTCGTGTCACATTTAATCTGGTATTTCTCATCGACAAAGGGCTCAAGGAAGGCTGGATATAAGGCATACCTCTGGAGCGTTGTACGTGCAGCCCACGAGTCGCCCATCCAAATCTTTAGACAATCGGGCCTTGAAGGCGATCCAGCAGTCCTTGGCTTGTTCGCGTTATAAGCCGGAGAGGGGAGGAGGTCCTAAAATGGTCATGGCACCTACAGACGTCTATAGGAACAGGAAGCAGATCTATTCCTGAGGCAGGAGGTGCACCATATTTGGTGGCTCCGATCTCCGAAGCGTCTCCCGAGCAGTGCGCAAAGATTGTTAACATGTAGATTCTGGACATGCGATGTAGATTAGCGGACCAAATTTGGCGCACCTACCAGCACGTGTAAGAGCTCGACACGTCGCCTCAGCTTATGCATCTGCTCCCTGCACATACAATTTTTGAATATGCATCCTACTCCTTCGGAAACATGTACAACCATCCTCGGTGTGTAGGTCGGTGTCGCCAGAGCCGTTCTTGGAACGCGGTGTCCAAGTACCTCCAAATGCGCCATAGTCTGGTGGTCATGTAGACGCGGCCAAGTAATAGTTTATAGAATTGGGGGATGATATAAACTTCTAGGAAATTTGCGGAGCACAGTGACGATGGGAATGCAGATGAGCCATTTGGGAAACATGAATTGAGGGAGCAAGTGGAGAGGAAACAAAGAGCGAGCTTAGTCGGAATCACGGCCCGAAGCCGAAACCCTATTTCCTCCAGTCAACACAACACGTTCAACATTGAGCTCGTTCTTCCGTATCCTCGAGCCTAAGCTTACAATTTCCCCAGCTGTTTCACATTCACTTTGCAATGTTTGTTCCACAATATCTTTGAATCAGGATATGAATTGCGCTGGATGGCAAGTCGGATTACCTTTGGAGCAAACTTCGATCAGACGCGTCTACAACGCGTCTCTGCAAGACGCGTAAAACGCACAGCTGCCTTCTTCTTCGCTCTAATAGAGATTGTTTTTGAGGCTATAATCCTTGTACATCTTGTCTACATATTCTGTTTCGTACCGTGTTCAAGGGATTCTCGTAAACCTTCGTGGCGCTGAAGTGTTGCAGGACTAATTCGACTTCCCGACGCGAATCCCACGAATCACCGTCTGCACCTCACTCAGCCGAAACTTCTTCTCACCCTCCGCAGGTGCCTTTCCCTTTCCTTTCGCCTTCTTCGTTGGCCGGTCTCCCACAGCATCCTCGCTATCATCCTCCCTCGGTCGCGTGCGTGCCTTATCCATTGGGCGAAACGAAATACAGGGGAGGGCTGTGTGCAGATGCCTAGCATCCTTCGCAGTAAGCCCCATGATCCCTTTCGCGTTATGCTTCCCAGTCGCGTCCGGTAGCGGTAAATCTTCTGGCCATCCCGCGATCTCAAGACGCCGATTTCTGAGCAATTGGGGAAGAGTACACCAAGGAAGCTGGGGCGCGCCGAGGTTGGTATACTGAATAGGTATATCGTACTGGGCTGCATTGATATATTAGTAAGTACAAGTCGGACGTTCATGTGGCAGCACCCACCGAGGAGTTTTGCAAAGTGGTCTTTCAACCTGGGTAGTATAACATCTTTGGAAA
>QLPD01002144.1:0-22769 GCA_003314085.1 Hymenopellis raphanipes
AGTTGTTGTCCTTGCTAAGACGGAAACATGATAGCGTACTGGCTCTTGAAGAGCTCACGTGGTGGATCCACCGGCGTTGATGAGAGGGCGCGATCCGGACGAAGCGAATAGATAAACGTATTGAAAGTTGCGGCGAGGGTGGGAGACATATCGTCATCTGAGATCTCCTGATATTGCCTAGGAATTGGGTAAGAATGTAAGCCAAGAACCATGGTCAGTGAGCAATTGCATTTACTTTATTGACGTCGTTAGCGCAAAATTGGCAGCCCAGCATATCTTCCGCATGAGGTCTTGGTCGTCGGAATCCTTGATTCGCGACAAATACGGATTGAGCTTTGCAGCATCCGATTTGTGGAAGTCTGCTAGTATGGCCAGAAGAAGAACGGCTTCGAACGTGTATTGTTCAGTATCTGGGCTTTTGATGAACTAAAAAGAATGCGTAAGTTAAGATAAAGGCACGAGCAAGGGGGTTTTTACAGAGGCTATCGACGGAAACAGATCGCGTCGAAGGAAATAGGCGGCTGGACTCAGTTGCGCTATCCCACACAGGAATATCAGACTAAGTTGGAGGGTAGCGTGGCGAATTTTGGCTAAACGATCCGAGTTCATTAAGGCGTCATTGACAAAATCAACGAGGCTCTATTGACGTATCAGTACCGCTCTACGTTGTATTGAGCATCACATACCAAAAAGAATGCATCACTCTTGCTGACACCGCCTGCAAAAATTTCCATCACCTCCCATCCCGTCAGGTTCTTCTCAAGTAAACACTTGATCAAGATTCCGAGAGTCTCCAAGACGTGAAGCGTGGTTTCCTCGTCTTTCGAAGAACCTTTGGCGAAGTCCAAGCCGAATGAAAAGAGTTCATTTAGAGGCTTCTACTGGATTTGCGTGTAAGTGAAGATGACATTGCAAGCGGCAAAACTAGGAATACAACCTTAAGAGGACCGATGCAAGCATGCGTCGGGATCTTTCTCAGTTCCGTTTCAAGATAGTCTCGGTTGACAGAAAGCAAGAAGAGACTCGAGTAGAACTGCGCAGGCTCCTCCTTGGGGCTGATGTCGCGCGCTGCAAGCCCAGAGAGCAGTCGGGAGTAGATCGTGATGAATTTGGATTGCCCGACAGAGCTTGGTGATGGATGATGGCGTGGATTCATCTCTTATAACAAGGGAAGACGCAGGACGAGCTGTAGAGTCAAATTTAAAGGAGATGGACGTGGTCCAACAGCAAGCTGCGGATGTCGGCCCGAAAGTTAAGAGTCGTGTTTTGTGCCATCTTTCTGAAGGAACTCCTTGGTTGCAAATGTTAGGTAGGAAGTAAGCCAGCTTTGGCTTTCTTTATCCTGCAGTTTGACGCGTCGTCCCAACTCAAAATGGTCTGAAAACACTTCCGCGAATCCATCTCTCGCCTCTACCATCGAACCCACATCTGTCCTGGCCTTCCTGGAAACTATTCGTGTTCCTCGTTGGCCATATTTCTTGAATGACGATCGTTGGCATGTATGTGTGTTGACAGCGGAATTTGGCATAACTATAGACGATGACCGCTCGCCGGATGAAGAAGACTCTAACTGCCTTTTATGAAGTTCTAATTAGTGCCACAGAGATGCAAGCATATCAAGTACTTGACGTTATGTATCGCGATGCTCACCTTCTTCCGTTCCCGTTCATGTATCACGGCTGATTTGTTGCAATGCCGACGCCACAATTCAACATCTTCTCAGGTTGTCTCGGAAATTAATTCTGCAGTCGTCTTCGTTCACAACCAATTCACAACACTGCGTATCAGCAGCATCTTGCAATTATAAGTCGATCATAGTCAACAGAAAACAACACGAAAGACTCTGAGCCTCGAACCACAGCTTTCGCCAGATGGAGTTATTCAAAGTATCGACCGACGCAAGCGAAGCAAGTATACAGAGCCCGCCAAACAGCTTTAAGTTAATATAGCAGTAGCAAGGAATAGAGTAGCGTAAAAGCGTAAACATATTTTCAAGCAGTGTACAACTCAAAAGAAGAAACCGTAACCATCATTACCGACTATCCGAATTCCCAGACTCGCCTACATCTACTTCCCCTACACTCTTTTTGGTGACATGATTATTTGTTGGAACAGCAGCCGAGGGCATGGCGGGCGCGTCGGGTCGCGGCGCAGCTGCGGTTGGAGGTGGACGGGGACCTTGCGTAGCCGCGCCATTCGGTGTTGCGGATGAGGGACCAGGAGAGGCATTGTTGGCAAGCCTTTGGTCAAGAGCCTTAAGAGCCATTGCCCTACAACTTAAGTTCAGCAACAGAATGATTTGAGAAATATAGTGTACATACCGTCGCCTTTCAGCTTCTGCCCGAGCGCTACCGGGGACTTGACTGTATGTGCCGCTTTCTAGATCACCATGAGAAGCAGGAATGAGATGGAAGCGATTCGCCCAGTGGAACACAAAGTTTCCAAGCATAGACAATGGAGTACTGAGCCTAGATCAGCATCATACGGGATAAAGGAAGGATTTGGCGCACTGTACGAATGGGGGAAACCATGAAATAAGCGAAAAGGTTTCGCTACGGTCACCGTAGGTATCGGTACCTCCGACCGTCTCGCTAGGGTTCTTCTTGTAAAAGCGAAGATATATCCATCCAACGAACCATCCGAATTGGATAATAATCCATGGGCACTGGAAGCCCAAGAATGTCATCACCGTTGAGAGGGTCAAATATGCCATCGGGAGATTCTGAAAACAAGATAAATATTTGATGTATGGAAACAGCATGGCTGCTCACTTTTACACGCGTCTTGATGACGCCCATTAGTTGAACCTGATGCTCGGGAATCAATTGAGTGAAGGCAACCAAGATGGCGATTTGCAGCGACATTTGCCCGTGGTATTCCATGCCGTATCTGAATGCCAAATAAGCTTTCGAATGAGTTCAGAAAGAGGCGACGAACAAGAACATGTCCGCATTTCTAGTTGCAATAAATTCTATCCAGTTGAACCCAAACCCGATGATATTGGAAAACCCGACGACCGCGACGATGAACTTGATAGTTTCAATACTTCCCCAAAGACGTTCTAGATACCGTAATGATGCGGGAACGAAGATGAGCGTCCCGATAAACTGGGGTAGGCGGAAATTTATGAGCGACTCGGACACGCAGTACAGGGCATACGCACCTCGGGAATGCTCGTTTCAACTACAGCCGACGTGACGAAGGTCCATGGATAAAATAGACTCGATCCCGGTATTAAGGTGAGATAGGGAGTGGACTCGACTCCTTGCCATTTGAGCCAAGCGTAAAATAGAGAACCGACGACGGTGGCCGCAGTAAACAACCGCGTAACGACGGGAACTGACGAGATAAACGTCAGAGGAGACGATAGCATGGCCATGGCTGGGTGAGAGAGCGACAACGGCGCAGCACGAAACGATTGAGCGTGCTGGTTAGGTCGAAAGGCGCAGTGTGTACACGTGAGAGTAATTACAAGTACCTTTTCCGGAAAGAGGCGGGAGATCCCGCGCCTAACGCTTCGATTAGCTAGACTCCGGAGATTGGTGAGCCCGGTTAGTGACTATTGCTTTGCCGCCGACGATTACTACTAACTACCTGAGACACGTCGTATAAGAAGAGAGGGGACAGGGTAATATCAATTAGCAATATTTATTCTCTCCTCTCAACCTTCAGCCCATGTCCTGGTGAGCAGTCTCCATTCTCTTCTACTCCAATTCCTCACAGCGCCCGACAGTGCGGCCCCGACTTGGTTCGCCATCGACCCACCGGCAGTCCACTTGAATGTGGGCACCTACTTTTCCGTTTATTTTCCCCCTCAGCTGGCGTACTTTATCACTGCGGTGCTCGTCACTTTACCAGGAACATACTTCCTACGACTAGCCTTGCTTCCCGCTACTCTCTTCGTCACCTATCGTGCCAGCACCAAGCTAGATCTCGCCAGCGGCAATGTTGCATTCGAAGAGGCAAACCTAGGTCTCCTGGTACGCCATCAACAATTGGAACCAAGTACCTGCTCACATGCAATACAGACCTTGATGGCAATGATATTCTTTCGCGTTGTTGGCTGGACCTTTCAACAAAAGCACTACGTTCGAGTTGGCAAAGGCCGAGACGCGTCCAAGCCCCGAAGTCTTTCCGAAATCTTACTGGATGGTAAGTTTGCACGCTCTCCGTGACGCAGACCTACTCAGACCTTGTCAGCTTGCGATCTATGCTGCAATTTTCGAGGAATCGGATGGGATTTCTCGGGCGGACGAATCTTCATCAACTCCTCTCAACCCACTGAGGTCACTTCCCCATCTCAGAAACGACAGTTCGTTCGTGAAGCTATCATTTCATACTTCCTTAACAGTCTCGTCTTTGAGGCTTGCCTGGCCTACTTGCTTAGGTACCCTCTCCCATCCGCTGCTTCTTCCCCATCTGCACTCTCCTCCGCTCTATATGCCGTGCGAAGGATCTGCCACGCTCTTCTTTACCCGACCTTCACATACACCAACCTAGGAGGGTCTTACGCCCTTTACTCGTTGATCGGCGTTCTCGTCCTCGGTCAGGAGGTCGACGACTGGCCGCCATTTTACGACAGACCCTGGAAGTCCACCTCGCTTACGGAGTTCTGGGGCAAGCGATGGCATCAGGCGTTCCGGGACGCGTTTGGCCAGGCCGGAGGAAAACCTTTTGGCATCCTGTTTGGGCGTGTTGGCCTTGTGCTCGGGACGTTCTTTGTTTCTGGACTCTTCCATGACCTAGGGTATTGGGGCATGCATCGAGCCCGTGGCGTGGTACGTTCTTCTCCTCTAGTTCTTTGCACGATGGTTTGTTCACCTGCGGTCTAGTGCTGTAATACCACGTCATACTTCGTGTTGAATGGAGTAGGTATCTGTCTAGAGGCTGTATTCAAAGCGGCAACTGGCAAGAGAGTCAACGGCACCCTCGGTTGGATATGGACCGCGGCCTATTTAATCGGGTGCGCGCTGGTGACGATGAGTCCTTTCTGTATGCAGGATTTGATGCGTTCTTATTCTGCGGCTGCTTTGACACAACCCATTTATATCGGATCACTCATTGTGAAAAGCGTTATACCTTTCTAATCGTTTTTCCTAGACTAACATGATCATCTTTCGTTGTTGTAACGTATTACCTGCTTTAGTTATTCACTGTTCCTTTACTGTAGTTAAGAAAGTCGTGGTAGATCAATCGACATGAAGTACATTATTCGCAGTATCGACAACATGATGGAATGAGCTAGGAAAGAGATTAACGTTTTGAACGCCTTGGATAGAAACTTGTTTCAGTAACGTATGGAGACACAACAGGTTTAACTAGTTGCTGCGTATATATTTGACGTGAATGCTGGAAGCTTCACGTTCTGGCCGCCAAAATAGTGTTTTAGGTTTACAGTAGGACCTCCAGTTCGGGAAAAGCATTGGTCGGAACCTGAACGTTATCTCGACGCCAGTATGAGCGAAAAACGCGAGGCTTGACATTTCACAAAGTCTAATCAGTTAGGATGGAGCTTGTAAAGAACGTTTGCCACCACGCCGCCAACACATGTTGCAACTCACTCCCACCACGTCTGTCGACTCGTTCGCCACCGCTTCCAGTTCGATGGAAGACACATACCCCGGCGTGTACCGCATCGAATGCGCAAGCACCGGAATGTGCGCAGATCTCTCTGGACAGAATTTCCGATCCGTCATAGGTATGGAGACGTGAAGTCAGGTCCGGAATGGAAGACTGAGATCATCCTCTCATAGGATTCACAACCCACGACGGGGACAACCAACGGGTATGTGATGTCTACTATGGAGGCAGTACTCAGTCGCTGACGACAACAGTGGGAAATCACACCGCTAGGAGCTGGTTTTGCCATACGCAGCGTGTATAGTGGAGCGTACTTGACCGTCGAGCTCAAAAACGAGAGCAAAGTAGTTATCGCGAACATGTTCCCGGTGAGCTGGGACATACGCAGCGTGGATGCCCAGAGGTCGGGACTGTATCGGTGAGTCGACGCATACAAGATGACATTGCTCGTCTGACTAGAACAAAGTATTCGATGGCCTGACACGGAATATGTATTGACGTTGAATGGAGGAGACCTGGCACCGGTAAGCCACTGGTCACTGCACCACTGAGCACAGTGTTGACGTGCTGTTAGCTCCACCTGGCGAAACAAGACTCTCATGGGACCGCCAATCAGATGTGGCGACTCCAAGATTGTGAATCTCGAAGGGAGATTGACCAAGAAGGCAGCGGTATTACCACTGTTGACAAAGGGAAAGGAATATTGGTCATAGACGTCGATAAATTTGACGCAGGAAAGGGACAGCTGGTCGTCAGTACGACGACAACGACCAGGATCCGGAGGGTGTTCGGGTTTTGATCTGATTTGTAGTCTAGATACTGTAAGTTAACGTTTCGAATGAGCCTAATATATCCATACCTGTACTGGACGTCGATGATGATTTCCAAAGGCGAGATAATGCCCTTTGGTAAGAGGTGAGCTGGCGAGAGAACTATATCCCACGCCGACCCTTCGAGCTACAGTATGGATGGACGAGATTATGTGCAGTATGATACGTCCGTTTGTCCGTTTTGTCATACTCGTCGTACTGAACTGCAGCGTCGTACATAAAAAGGTTCTGGAATGGCGAGCAAACGAACATGTACACTTCTGTGTGATGTTGGTCAATATAACAAGAGTAAAATAGATACCATACCGTGAACGAAATGGAGAGTATTCCTCCTTTCGCCATCCACGTCTAGAAACTCAACGATGTACTCGATAGCACGTTCCGACCGAATGTCAACAGACTTCATAAAACTAATGATGAACGTCGAAAGCCACTGCTGAAGTAAGTTCTGGTCCTTCAAAGGGCGCTTGACAGCTTACCTCGACATCCAGGTGAGGCCATATTCTAAGCTCTCTCCGAAGGAAGGCAGTCGTTCGCGCCACCAACTCCGGAAGTGCCGCAAATTGCTCTGGCGTTGGATAAGGCCGAGATATTTTCGACGAAACGCGCTATTGACATCAAAGATAATTCACTATGTTCAAATCCGTCGACATACCTTTGCATACAGATTCCGTTGGTATAGGCTTCTTCGTCTATCGATGGCCTGTTCAATTCGGTCTGGTTCAGATAGAACAGCAGATCGGGGACCCCAGGTTGTCATCCTTGAGGGCGGTCTTCTTCTCTGGACGCTGCGCAGAGGCAACAAGCCGGGTGCTCTGGATAGAAAGTGTTTCGTGTGACCGCATAGAAGGTAGTCTCCAATGGCTTGATTGCATAACGGACATTTGCGCGACTGGTCTATCAAAATACTGTTGAGGCTGGTTTTCCAGATGTAGAGCTTGCGTACCCGTCCAGGGCAATATACAGGCAAAACAAAAACGATGACCACATAGAGGCACAGAGGTAATTCGAGAGTAAGGGTGAAGGCAAATCGAACAGTCGTCAGCCACGTCGTCGTCGTCTAGTGTTACTTGGGAGCTAGATGCCCTTGGGTATTGTGAACTTTGAGTCCTGGTCATCGTTGGCGTCAAAGCAGGAGAGACCACGTGGTTTCCATTTCTGTTATTTCGGACCTTTTGAAATTGCTTTCTTCCCGAACGGCCATGTCGGATTATAATATCCGACCTGGAGGGTCACTCAAGCTCAAGGGCGCTGTCGTTGACGGCGGCATCGTGAAGAAGTAGGGTTTTTGCCAATTTCAACTAGACTGAGGCTGATCATTTCGTCTAGGAAGAAGAAAAAGTCCAAGTCAAGCAAGTCTGACTCTGATCGAGCCAGAGAACGCGAACGCATCAAGGAACTGGTTGAGCAGGATGAGGCGCAATTAGTTCCATCAGGCAGTAACACGGGCAGCGGCCGAAATTCTCCTGCGACCACATCTTCTCGCAAGACCGATGCGGAACGTCGATTTGAAGAGATCCAGCGAGAGCGAGTGAGTACATTGGGTGTTGACATTGCATCGCAGTTTCAAAACATTTCTCGTCTAGCTTGCCCAGCGTGTAGCAAAACTTGCGAACAAGACGCACAAGGATCGAGTGAACGAGTTCAACTCTCATCTGGAATTACTCAGCGAGCACCATGACATTCCGAAAGTATGTTGGACGCCAACGTCTTGTTCGACTTCTGACAGTGTTTGTTCTGCAGGTTGGTCCCGGATAACGGCACTGGTTATTCGTCTTGTGTGAATCTATGTTGTTTGGTGGCTTCTATGGCAGCCTTTTGATATTCCGCTGGAATGTAGACTCCCTGTTATGGATTGTAATTAGTAGATAGTATGAATCAACAGTTAAAGTAGAGAAACAATGAAAAAGCTGTGTCATCTCGTAACTTGTGCGATCAAGTACTCCTTTTACTCTGACCACCACAATCAACAACCTCGCAGCCACCATGGCTCCACTTCGTTCTGACGCTAAAGGACATGTCTGCCCGCCATCCAATGCGACGCACCCCTCTGACCGCTGGGAATCACTCTTTGTCTACTCCTTCATATGTAAATTTACCAACCTGCGGGGCAAGGTGGACGGTCTCGAGAGTCCCATGGAGTGCGTCCTCCAAATTTTGCGGCCTGCTATTATGCTCATCGTACCGCTGCTCGGTTTGGCGCTTCCAGTCTCGAAGAATGCTTGATGACGAAAGAGGCCAATCCGGTCCTGATGCAAATACTTAAAGCATTCGTTCTCAACTTGCGCCCTCAGACGCGTAATTTGGGGTGAGTTTATTCGCCAGCACGTTGCTCCCATGTTTCAAGGAGCCTAACGCCACGCGTATCGCCAGCATAGAACAGATTTCCGCCACCATATCAGGCGTCCTGGCAGACTATTTCAAGACTTCCGAAAGAACCGTCTTCTGGGACGATACTCTCAGACGGAACGTGGATCCGTTACACGACCTCCAGGGCACCTTTTTTGAGGCGAGTTGGGACCTCAAAGTACGTGTCTATATTCATCTATCCAACACCTTGGCCTGATTGCCCCTTGTTCCGTGTAACTAGCTCAAAATCCTCCGTCAACTAGTGGAACTGCAACTGTCTCACAGTGTAGACATAAAAGCCAAAGTCGATCGCGCATGGGGCGTTGCACCAACGAAAAGCAAGAAGAAGGAGGCCGCCACCGCGCATGTCAACACAGACCTAACGCAAGCAGATCTCCAGATTGTTCCCGTCGGTCAAGATGTCAACCGCAAACGATATTGGGTTACAGATGGTCCGTGCGTTTTCTTCAAACCCACAGTTAGGCCATGTATTTGCGGGTATTTGCCACGCTGACACGCTTTTCTCGTGTTATTTTTGCTGCAACGTTTACTTGATCTTCATTCCAATCATGGCAAGGTTGCTGACTTTGGTTTCATGCAGCCTCACCGCGTATTTATGTCTCAACGAACCCATGGAAGACAACATCGACCTTTGAAAGTATCGCCTCCACGCGGGAGGAGTTTCTAAACATTATTGAACAGCTGAAACAAGAGTTTCCTAACGATCCGGAATCTTCCCGTCCTCCTCGACCGAAAAAGGTTGAGAATCAGCACTTAGCGCTAATCAAATCACTTGAGGAACGTGTACCTCTCATTGACGCCGAAATATCTGTGAGTATGTTTCTAGTTACCTTCTGTCGTTGCCTCTTGGCGTTCAGAGTTCTCGTACCTTTTTGTCTCCGCGTCCTTTTGACTCTGTTGTGGCCTGTTACTAATGATGATCATTTCTTTGCTCATTCAGCGTATCGACAAGGCGCGCCGAAGAGCTGAACAGAAACTGGCCCTTTATGCCCAAGCTGAGCTGCGCGAAACGCGAACAAGACGGCAGACGAAAAAGCCCGATTATGTATACGCTCCGGAATATGAGAGTGATGTAAGTGCAACTTTTACGCCATTATCCGGGTTCTTCTAATGTGCTTGCTGTTTATTAGGGAGGTGAAGGTGATGAGTATAAACAGGATGATGAGGGTTTCGAGGAAGACGACGACTTCATAAACGACAACGACGAAGACGATGCTCGGCCTTCAAGGGGCCGACGCGCAACTCTGCCTAGTGAGAGACGGCGATCAACTCGCACGTCAACCCGGAATGCCAATGGGAAACGGGAGTCGTCATCAGATGATCCTTGGGCAGGGCTACGAGACGAACGACGGCGCTCAACGCGTTTGGGCAATGTTGAACCACCTCCCAAACGTGCACGGACTGAGGAGAGCTCTGTGAGCATGAACTCTGCCGAGGCCGGCCCTTCCACACGTCCAGAGAATGGACATGGCAATGGCATGAAACTGAAGGCCTCAGGAGCCGCGGCGCTTAAGCCTACGGAAGTAGCACTGGAGCAAATTGCTGGGAAGAGGAAGTCGAAGTTTTGGGTTTATGCCGTACCTGCGGAGGCTGAGATTGCACCGAATAGGAGGCCAGAAGAAGTCCCCGACGAGGCAATGGATGTGGACGTGGATGTGGAAGCTAACGGGCGTGATGCGGATTCGACGGTGTCTCATAGCAATGGGAACGGACACGGCTCGGACTACCACCGGAGCCTGGAGGGTAGCTTGTCTCCTATGCATTCCTCATAGTGGTCTTTGCTCGTGCTTTTCCTCAAATTTTATTCTCGGGGTACACGTCTATTCATTTTAACGTATTCGCATCGCTCATAGTCTCTTCCCAGTACTTTATATACCAGCATTCTACATATGTTATTGTGTGCATGTACTCTCTGTATATCCTTTGAACGCGACTGGACCTCTAGACTGCGAGTGCGGTACTTGTCTCCACCCCGTTGACGCGTTGACGTACGAATCGCGCGATATCCGAATTGATGGATTTGTTATTCAGGGAGTCCATCGATGAACACCTCAGTTAATCCTGTCATTGATCTTGAGAGATGAAGGACTCTTCGCTGTTTTGAGATATACAAGCTCTGTGAATTTGACGTAGGATAACGATGAGATGGTTAGAAGAGCTGATAACACTCTTGAAAGTAAAGTCCGGTCGAATAGGACGCAAAGGAATTGAAAACAGGGCTGTACGACACGACACGGCCACAAAGCCACGATCAATTCCACGTGGGGGCCCAGACAATCTCATGGATCACTTGTTTTCATCTTGACAGTCCGGACTTGCGCCTGGTTGGCGCCGGAAATCCCTTCTGTCCTTCCCACCTTGATGATTTCAAGAGTGTCCCGGAATGTCTTGCCAAAGCCGCCGCCCGCGCGCCCGTTTCGCTTTCGGGGCTGCCTCATCGCCAAGCAGGAGTCTCGTCGTACCACTCGCAAATTCTCGACAGAGACTCGGCCGACGATTCCTGCATCAGCAGACGACCGGACACTCATAACACTGTTCGACCAGCCGTCGAGCAGCTTCAGCGGCGGTCTGTTCTCGCGGACGGGATTATTCGGGCACTCGACTTTAACGCATCCGCGGGCTCTAATAAGTCTTGCGAATGCGACCTACGTACGGGCCCAGCTCCTCACTAATCGTATTCTGAAGGCGCCCGAGTCTCGGGACGAGATGTTCAAGGTTGTCAAGAACTTGGACCGCCTGAGTGACATGCTGTGTGGTGTCATAGACCTCACGGAGCTCGTACGGAACTCTCATCCTGATCGCGCATGGGTTGACGCCGCGAATACAGCATACGAGACGTTATGCGAGTTCATGAATGTTCTGAATACTCATGTTGGCTTATACGGAGTGGGTTGTCGTGTTGTTGAGTGCAGTGACCAATATTTATTATGCCTTCCTAGGTGCTCAAGTCTGTTCTGTCTGACCCTGACATTGTAAAGTCACTTTCACCGGAGGCATATAAGACTGCCCTCATATTCTGGCACGACTTTGAACAATCGGCTATTGCTCTTCCGCCAGCCCAACGCGAGAAATTCGTTTCTCTATCGACAGACATCATCGTCCTAGGCCGACAATTTCTCAAAGATGCTGATGCTCTTCGTCCTCCAGCATCCATAAAACCTTCAGAACTAGCTGGGTTGACAGACCAGGGCATGGGCGTTCGGCTCAAGTATCAAGCACGCTTCACACAGCGCGACTTGTTGGTTTACCCCGGCTCTTTGCAAGCGCAAATGATTATGCGTTCTGCACCAGCCGAAGAACCACGGAGAAAAATGTACATAGCAGCGAATTCGAGCTCACCTGAGCAAATTGCTACGCTGGAACAACTCTTACGAAAACGCGCGGAGGTCGCCCATCTCGTGGGTCATGGGAGTTACGCTGAAATGACCTTGGATAGTAAGATGGCCAAGTCTCCAGGCAAGTCTTTTTAGTTATCGCGTTCCCTGACGCCGTGGCTTATGTTCTACCATAGAAAATGTGTCGCATTTCCTCGACGCGCTTATGGACTATACACGTCCGTACGCTAAAGCAGCAATAGGTGCTCTCAGTCGACGAAAAGAAGCACATCTGCATACTCGACCTTACCCCATTATCCAAGCTTGGGATCGTGATTTCTATTGTCCGCCCGAACCCCCGGCCCCTCCGATTCCTCTTCCCCCTTTGACTGTCGGCACCGTCTTTATGGGTCTTTCGAGGCTATTCCGCCATTTGTATGGCGTGACGTTCCGCCCGGTGGAGACCTCCCCGGGAGAAGTGTGGCACAAGGACGTCCAGAAGCTCGAGGTAATAGACGAGACGCAGGGTCTCATCGGCTGGATTTTTGCTGATCTCTTCGCGAGACGCGGTAAAGCCAGCGGCGCAGCTCATTACACCGTCCGGTGTTCTCGGAGAACTGACGACGATGACGATGACTCGAATGCGCCTGCCATCTTGGACGGCAACGAGTATAACGTGCGTGAGTCTGTCGACTTTGAGGCTCAGAAGCGACATCGGTTACCTGGGCAAGAAGGTGTATATCAACTACCTCTTGTCGTCTTATTGACGGAATTCACCCGACCAACATTGGCTGGCGGAGCTGCGGGGCTCGAATGGCATGAAGTAAAGACCCTCTTCCATGAGATGGGACATGCCATGCACTGTAAGCCATTACCTACCTATTGCAGCCGTATTTCTGATTTCCTGTAGCAATGCTCGGGCGGACGGATTACCAGAACGTCTCCGGGACCCGGTGTGCAACAGACTTTGTAGAGCTCCCTTCCATCCTCATGGAACATTTCCTCTCCTCACCCGATGTCCTCTCCCTCTTTGATGTGGATTCCACGATGACCCTCCGCCAGGGTGTAAACAACACTGAGGATCCCTGCCACTCCATTGACACGTACTCCCAAATCCTCCTCTCCGCCGTGGACCAGATTTATCACTCGTCCGGCGCCCTCGATCCTCACTTTGACTCTACTAAAGAGTATGCCAATCTGCTGAACACTCGCGGGCTAATACCGTACGTCGAAGGGACGTCGTATCAGACTCAATTCGGGCACTTGTTTGGATATGGTGCCACTTATTATTCGTATCTATTTGACCGGGCGATTGCATCTAGAGTATGGAGTCATGTCTTTGCCAAAGACCCTCTTAGTCGCGCGCAAGGAGACAAGTTCAGAGGCGAGGTGCTGCGGTATGGAGGAGGGAAGGATCCTTGGAAGATGGTAGCCGCGATATTATCCAATCCTGAGTTGGAGAAGGGCGACGCTGAGGCTATGCGGCAAGTGGGTCAGTGGAGGATCGAAGACGAGATGGGCTTCGCCGCTGGCATGCACTGATGTATCTTAGACGACAATATATTACTCTTAATCTCCAAGATAGATTATACGTGCTGCCGTTTCACGATGTGGTACGCAGACACGCACAGGATCGAGGTTTCTGGATTATGTGTAAACCTAACTACAATATGGTTATCTGGGTAGACATATTTTGGCATATACAAGTCTATGATATCCATCCACCCGCCTCAAAACAGCCTACAAGGAGGGCAAACGTCGAGCTCATTATTATAAATTTTGGAGTGGGGGGGGGCAAAAAAACGAGACGGAACGCAGGCTTACATCGCCGACATGTTCACTTCCGATAGCGTTTTGAACGCATCCTTGTAAGCGTCTAGTAGTGCTTTCACTCTCGTTCGCTCCGCGACCAGCCCTTCATCTTCGTTCAACATGTCTGCGAATAGTTCCGGCTTGTATAAGCTGGCCACCAGCCGATTCTGCACATGCTGGCTCGTGTGGTTCACCAACAGATGCATAATCGCCTTCGGCACCAAATCCTGGATAGACTGGCGCACGATCTCAAAATACGACGCTATGAGCGACCGGATTAAAGAGGTTTCCATTTCCTCTCGGACACTCAGGTTCGTCGACTCGGATGGAAGTGCCTCAATATGACGTCCGAGAGATTTCATGTCAAAAGCAGCGTTCGAACCGTCGAGGCTGCGACGTCCAGCCATCAAGCCCGAGCTCAACGTCGCGTCTGCAGTAGAGGTATCCCGCCCAACGCGCTCGATCTGTCCTGGATTCGCCTGTCGCTCGGGGACAACCGGGCCTGTCCCGTTCTGACCAAAGAAGTAATCGAGGAAGGTCTCCCTAGCAGTCCCTTTGCTTGTCCGTCCTGCCGCTCCTGTAGCAGCCATCGCGGAATGTGGTCGATGTGGTTGTTCCTGAGATACTCGATGGGCCTTTCTGACAGTGGCCGTGTTAGAGGCCGGGACAGCAGGGTGCCCGCGATCGTGTAAAGTCGACGACACTGATCGACCACCAGTCGTAACGCTACTAGTAGTGTCTTGGGAAGATGCATCGTCGTCATCGTCGGCTGAAGAAGTCACACCATTGACGGGTTCGGCAGATGCTGGCTGTTAATCAATGAGGATGTGTGCTCTTGACAGAACATAGATATACTGACCCTTGGTGGCAGCTGTGATCTACTTTGTGGGCGGGATGCCTGTGCAGACATGGAGCCAGAAACGAAGGCCGGATGATTGGTGTTGATATAGGCCGCTTGTATGGCAATCAGACTTTGTGTGTATTCCGACGTGGGATTCAACCGCTCTCGCAGGAGATCAGACACGACCTCTACGAGCTGGGCGTGTAGACGCGGGAACCGTTGCAATTCCTGTCAGGAAGTTCAGAAATATGGCTGGTCTGAAGGAGACGGCAACATACCATACTGGTACAATTATGGCATATCTTGACCAGCTCCTCGTATACCAACTCTACGCATCTCAAGCTCGGGGCTTCCAACAGCTTTATCTGAGGCTTTACGAGCAGATCAAAAGCGATCTCGGGAACAAATAAGCTCGGTCTTGGACCCATCGAATTTCTGATAGCTGTCCGTATATCTTGATCCTCCAGATTATGGGTTGAATCAATAGAACTAAGTGCTTGGCCGAATATATCGTTGAAGATGTAGTAGATGCGTGCCCCGCCGGATAATTCCTTCGTGGAGATGTCGATATTAGTGCCGTCTATAGAAGAGACAAAGTCTCGGGCAAACTGAGTCATAAGACGAAGGACAAGCGCGCCCTGTTGGTTCTTATCGCCATAGATGGCTGCGTCTCCAAATGAGCTGAGTTCCTGTTGAGCTTGGCCCATGAGGGTGTTAAGGCGAGCCTTCATGTCAGGAAGCTTCTCGCGGATATGGTTCAGTAACACCTAGGTGAACGGAACCCATTAGCAACACAGACGAATGAAAAATAAAGCGAAGGCGGTCGAACCTGGTTCAGTGTCTTGGCCAGATACTTGGTACCATTCTTGTGCGCAATATTTCTATATGAAGGGTGATTCCGGAAGAAAGCTGTCTCCTTCTCCAATGCATCCTGCATGCTCTTTTCTACATTGATTTCTTGCTGACTGCGATTTACGACGCCGATGAATCCCAATTTGAGCGGATAAACGCGCCCAGTAAGAATATCAAGCGCATTCGTGCCGGCATCCATCAAGTCGAGTTTGGTAAGGACACCAATAGTACGTCGCCCTTGAGGATCAACAGTCCGCGCAAGTTGAAGGGATTCTGAGTTGGCTAAGTCAACATTGGCAGCCGATACGGCGAGAATGACAGAGTTGGGATTCGATATGTAGTCCAGCACGAGATTCCGAATTTGTCGCTCGATGTCACTGGGCTGGTCGCCTACTGGAATCTATACAATAGTTGACCAAACATGAAAGAAATGGACGCGATATAAAACGTACCTTTGTAAGACCCGGTAAATCAACTAACGTCAAGTCCAGAACGTCTGGACTGTAAATTTTAAGGAAGATTGCCAGCTTGCTCACGCCCTTATTCTGGCCAGCCACCCTAAAAGTCTCCTGCTCAATTTCCTTTCGTATGTCGTTATAGTTCGTAAACCGTTTGTCGAGGTGCAGAAATTGGCCCCATTCTGTGTAACCCTGGTTGGGTTCGCCTTCAGCAGGAACTGGGGTGTGGATGAGCTGCAAAACAAGAGGGCGCCGCGTGACAATGCCCTGTCCTCGCGGAAGAAAATCGCGTCCAACAATGCTGACGACCGAGCGACCGTGATCAGCGTGCCTTTCATTGTTGTATGGTAACAACCACATACGTCTCAAGAACACTGGATTTTCCCGCCGACTGACTGCCAACCTACATTATGGTTAATGTTACGCGAGGTGCTCGCTATTCCGAATTGACGTACCACGACCAGTTGAGGCATATCCAGCTCCCCTCCTATAAAAATGTGAATATAGCGACCAACAGGCAGTGCTAATGGCGTACCTAAATTGCTGAACGTCTCCTGCAGTCTATTCACCAGCTTTATGAGGTCCGAATCCATGATTGCGTGTGGTGTTCGTGAAGAGAGGTCGTAAGGAGTTGTTGAAAGCACAAAAGCGCGTCGTAACGGCCAGGATGTGGTTATGTCAGCATGATTTGATGGCATCGGGCCGGGGTTCCGAACTCTGCAAGTTCGCGACGCGTCAACGCCTCAGCAAAAATTATAGCGATATACTGCTTGGTCAATTTGTCTTCAGTACATTCAAAGCATAATTAGCGCGGACAACCCGCTTTTGCAACAGCACTCTCGAGGAATCCCAGTCATTCTCTCTAAGAAATAACATTTCTTCCCAGGCCACAAATGAGATAGAGATCTCTAACTGGAAGTATAGAGGAGCAACGAGATCAGGTATTCAGAGCGCGAACAACAATGAATGTTCTGTGGCATGAACGTTGCAATTCCAGCTCTTGTGTGACCACTGACGTCTCACTGTTATGGCCTCAAAAACAACTCTTCTCCTTCTTCTCTTGGACAAGCAGTAATCGGGGCCCCGTATCACCAATCCTCGGAAGAATCCCCACCCAACCGACTTACGCAAAGCATGAACTTACATGTACGTGAGAGCGTTCTAATGCCCGCCAGCATATGCCCTACCGAGAGCACCACGGACCAAACCCCGTCACCGTATTGACTTTCGTTCTACCGTCGCGGAGCCATACACACACAGCTTGCAACTGGCAGATATTGCACCAGATTCGAATGGAATGAAGGAGAGCCGTGCGAAATTCTGAGGCATTCAAAGTGCCTGAGACACATACCCTGTCGTACACAATTCAGTCTGTTTACCACATGTCTCAGGCCACAACGATAACCTAGAATCGCCTTTTCGCGTCAAGCGGCTGCTATCGCATCGGTTCGTACACGATGCGATGATATGTCACTTCATCAATCATCAACGCCATATCTATCTGTAAGGATGGTGTCAAGGACTGGAAATCAATGCGAGTGACGAAACCTTATAAAAAGCCTGATGTATAAATAGAAAGGCTCGCCATTCCTTACGACAGGCGTTTAAGCACCTTCCTGATAGTCAAAGGTCAGCAGCTGCAGTGCCTTTTCATCAGAAGAGACGATCTGGGGTCACGTCGGAAGCCTGAAGGTAAACACCGGAATGCTGTGATAAGCACAGGTAAAATTTGACTGAATACCTTGCCACAGGAGCCGAACGAGTATGGAGGATGTGTACAGAGCAGTGCACGAGCGATCTCAGTTCGAGGTTGGTGCTGTATGAATGAACATGTAAACCAGTCATGGTAGCTCACCAGGAAGGGCAAGGAACCCGTCCTGAACGCAAGTCTGATGATGAAACAGAAGCATGTAATCGAGGCCACCGAACCAGTCTTTACTAAACTCCGAGTCCTTACAATTCGGTGTAATTACGGCGTCCACATGCAATGAAGAGCAAGGAGGAGGAATATCAGAACCAGCTGACCAGAGTGCGAATTTTTGTGCACCGAGTGACATAAACCGGAGGCAAAGCCGAGTGGAGCAGGAAAATCAACAAATGTGAGATTGCTATGAATAGATGGGAGCAAAAGAGGCGAGACGGTGCATGCTAGAGGTCATAACGCGTTGAAAACTTGAAGGCTGGAAGAAAAGCTGCTCAATGATCGATGATCGATCAAGATCGAGACTGTTTCGGCAACCCGCATGAGGCCACTTCGGCCGCTCGTGAGTATTCAGGACCTCGAAAACCCATTGACATATACACATAATAAGTACTGTACTTAATTCAACAATTACTTAAATAACGAGGCCAGCTATCCGTTAAAGTGTGGCCACGTCCTATAATACAACATCTAGTAAAGCTTCATGAGAGTCTGGACTAGCCTGCATTTCGTCTCAGTTGCCCTGAATTTGCGGTAGAACCCAATTCTGCCCTTGTTCAAGGTTCTTCGCAAATCTACCCAGTACAGGTGTGAGAAACACAGGTATGGTATACCCTTAGAACCGTTTCGGCAGCGCCACCGTTCTATGGTGACAATACCCAGCTGCAACCTCATGCATGATCCTTAGTACGGCCAAGTAAAAATATCGAATGTGAGCAGCAGTGGCGCAATTGCGCAGAAACAGTAACTTACCGGTTGGCAGTTCTTGCTCTTAGTGGCGTCTGCACAAAGCATACAAAGAAGAAGGCGGAAGGACCTGATTGAATCAGACAATTACACGCACTCTCCCCTCCTCCAAATAAACCAGCCTTAGACGCGATCGAATCACTCGTGTGACTTACGTGAACAACGGATTCTTCAGCCTCTTCAAGTCCGTCGCTGTCGTCCTACAAGCGTTGCAGCTCTATCCGGAAGGCCTACGCGTTCGCTTTCTTAGTCGAGAGAGCAGAAAGCAAGAAAACCGTCCTGACCGCTGTTGAAAATGGTTGTCACAAGTCTCTGTCCAAAAAGGAGCAGAATCGCAGGTCAAGAATGCACCACAAGCAATTCCGAGGCCAGACCACAGCAGGAAGACGAGTAGATGCCATTGATCGTTATCCAGTGACGGCCGAACAATGCGGAGGAGCTCGTTGTCTCGTTCAAATTCCTGCATTTAGACCTGCCAGGTGCCACGGTATCGGTATACGTTACTTTACAGGTCGAGACGGTGGCGGTGTCATCGGTTTAATTTTGCGGTGATGGTAGTTGGATGTAAGGATGCGCGCCATTGGAGTTGGGCCTGCCCCGCACTTAAGCTTAAGAGTTAAGACTTAAGCACACCCATATTTTGGTAGGTGGTTTTCGAGGTCCTGATCAGCCGCGTGATGGCCTCAGCGGCCATCAGCGTGCTACTCCCGTCAACCATACAGAGATCAGTTTGAGATCTCTCAAGTGTCCCTACATAATGCCACATTTATCCTCTACATTCGACAGAGCCCCGCCCTGTCTCTCCCTCTCTATTCCCATCCGGTCCATTCGTCGCTTATGAACTTCAAGTACTCTTTGTTGCACTCTAGGTCATCTTCCTTAGCCTCCTCAGCCTCCGCCATGGAGGACGGTTTAGATCCTTATCCTCGAAAAGCGACAAACTTCAGACGGCCTCGTTTCGTCAATGCCGCCATCCTCTTAGGCCTTGCTTCGCTGTTATCTCTGGGTGTATGGACGATGCATCCATTCGGAGAGATGTCACCGACCAGTGAGACGGTAGCAGATGATCTTCGAGAAAATTCTTCATCGTCGGAATACCTACATCATGTGGAGGAGATACCTGTGGAGGAGAACCCCACGTCCTGGGATACCCGAGTACTGCGTGGGGAACCAGCAGCGCATTTCAGAGGTGCGGGACATTTGAGAACGTTAGAGCCAGACGTACTCATGCTCACCGACACAGATGTTTTACGCCCTGATGTTAAGTATGTCACTTCGTGGCCCGGTGCAGGCTGGAGTAAGTGCTCGGTGTTCTTTCCTCCCTTCCTTCTAATGCTTATTCTTCGTGTCTTCTCCAGCGAACGATGTAATGGGAATGGTTCGTTCATCCGCATCCCTGTTATTTCCTCTCCGACTTACCCGATAATCTTGACAGATAAACCTGATCTATCTCGGGATCATCACCGAGAGAGTGCCCATTGTACCGCCATTTACCCCTTCACACGTTCTTCAAGACGGTGTCGCGTCGGAGATTCCTTTCGGCGACGTGTTCGACGTTCCGCGGATGCAGAGACTGATGAACACTCCGATTCTTGAATGGCGCGATGTCAAAAGTCAAGCCACAGGCGACAATGATGAGCTTGGGTGCTGGAACGTCTGGCAAGCGACACAATATAACGAACCATATCCCCGACGCAGCAGCGTACCTGGCCTATTGAAACTCGGTATGCGTCATTCTGCGATATCTTTGGCTTAACTTGAATGCGGCCGTTAGATATTTCTTACACTCTGGCTCCAAGTTGGATCAAACTCTATCCCAATTACGAACACGACCAGCACACGACATTTTGGTCATTGGCGCGCCTTGGGTACCCTGAAACCCGTAATGCCAGTCTTGTCACGCCTTTACCCTCTCCGAACAACGTCTCCCTTCCTCCCGACGAACAACTGCTATGCTTCGATTATACGTATTATGTCTGTGCGCAGCAGGTAAGCTTAGAATGGCGCATGGCCCTTGGGTTAACTGGCGCTTTACTTCTAGCCTTACGAATATGATTGGGAATACAGCCCGGCTTGGCGGTTTGTTGCTCAACACATGCACTTCACCCCGGCGCTTGAGAAGCTCGCGAACACATATATCAACCGGGCAATCGGTCTTCCAGAGGATGAGCCAACTCCTCCCGTAAGTCGTTTGTTCACTCCATTCAGTGGTAAATTGAATCTATTCTCAGTACATTGGTATCCATGTCCGTCATTCCGATTTTGGTTACGCTTGCGGAGATTTGCCCAAGGAAGATTGTTTCGCGCCTTTATCGGCCATAGCGCGGCGGGTTCAGGAAGTCAAGGACGAACTTCGAGAGAAGAGCGGGCGTATCGTTGATCATGTCGTCGTAACCAGCGACGAGAAGGATCCCGCATGGTGGCAAGACGTCGCTAATTTGGGCTGGGTCGCTCCTGACCACAGCCAAACTATTCGTCTGTTTGGGCCGTGGTACGTTATGTTTTAATGTCGGCGCTTTGACACTTACGTTCAAACCAGGTATCCCGTTCTTATCGACGCTGTCATCCAGTCCGGGGGTGCCGGATTTGTGGGTACAGCTCGGTCGACCATGTCCATTATCGCCGCCAGACGTGCAGGTGCATGGCAGAATGGAGCTACGAGATATGTGGAATGGGGGAGGCCAGGGGCTGACGATCACTAATGAGAACTGGGGCATTTGGACTTTTACGGCTATTCTCCTACATTGGACACGTCTTTATCATGTTTATAGTAATGACTCAATTTGTATCTCTACGCTATGTGAACGTCCGAGCTATCATCACAACTATTCTGATCTCTGAGACTATTCTGATTGTGGCGCAAGAAATCTTGACATGTTTACTTCACGAAATGACTGACGGACACTTGAGTGAGGTGTTCGACGTTTACAGCTACTAGAAGGGCAGAAGTTTTGATGTTGCTCTCTTCGGAAGCCTGACTGCATACTAGTGGCGACAGTTTCCGAGGCACAACTTGAAGGTGCTGAAAAAGTGAGGTTAATGTAAATGACATCCATACCGAGGAAGGTTAGTTGTCTGTGACTCTTCTACGTCGGCGTCAATCTTCACCGCCATTCAGGCCGGCATCGTTAAATGGTTAAGTTACAGTACACGCCGACAACGGCCCAGCTCGGAGCCTCACATTCACATTCACAATTCTCGAAAGCTAGTCGTCGTCGTCAGGTATCAAGGTATTTATGACCCGGGTCTTCGAACAACACGTCCAGTTGAAAACGATGTCTAGTCGGCATCTTCTTCGTAGGATTCTGCATGCAATTTTATTGAACTCTACACAACCAACAATTAGCCGCAGTAGAAGAGCTGTGGCATGCTTGTTTCTTACCCAGGGAGTAGTAAATACCTTCATGCACCAGGCTCAGGACGGCCGGGGGACGCTGACAGCGGCAACTGAGGTGAAACTCGCTGAAGCAGGGAGGGGAAGTAAACCTTCAGCTCAGAGCTGAATTTCGTATTCCGCCATGAAGATGAGCCACGAATACTACGGCGTAAGAAGGAAACGATATTTTGGCAAGCGTACGGTTCGCTGCACATCCTCTAGAGTCCTGACAATGTCACTCCAGCATATAGGCCAAGGAAAAGTACGGGACTACGTGGAGATTACCGAAGTCCTCGTAGCTTCGCGAATTTGCCAATCTCGAAGGGGAAGCGTCGTGAAAAGGAAGCGAGTTTAGGGGACAACACACGTGTTCGTGAGGAGAGACTGTGGTGAGGACAGGAGAGTCTAGGTAGAGCAGGACTGGTGATTAGATGATTCTAGTTCAAGGACGCTACTAATCCTGTGGGCGTTGATGGTGTCTGTGGACAGAATTACGATAAAGAGAGGATGGAAAGTAGCAAGAACAAGTGGACGGCAATCGCCGACACAAGCCAAGTCACCGATCTAGCTCTTGGTGAACGTTGGCGGAGTCTGAAACGTCCTTCTCCTCACCGTCATCGTTTCTCCTCCTTGACGGTGAAGACATTCCTTCCCGCCCTTGCGCTCAG
>QLPD01002146.1:0-16411 GCA_003314085.1 Hymenopellis raphanipes
GAGCATGATAAAGTTATGCCAGCGGCTGTGGCGCACAAGAATGTATAACAACGAGCTCCGAGCCGACTCTTTGCTGTGTGGAAAATAATTGTCTTCTTAGAATATTGCAGCCTCCATGAACTACTGTCTCAGGCACTATTGCATGACATTTGAATACAACTTCGTCGACGCTGTCTCTGTAGGTCGCGCCTAACCAGCTAGAATATTTCTACCAACCTTTGGCGTCACGATCACGCGCACGGACCATGTGATTGCCGCTAGGCAAAAACGGAGGACTTCCTTTTTTGTATATCATCCCCAGCTCTTGTGCTCTCCACCAGCAGCTTTGAAGGACCATTTAGTTCTGGTCAAATTTACTGAATCTGCTCCCAAGAAAACATTTTTTGGACCATCCGGGATGAACAATAGGGTAGCGACACCGCTTTGATTGAACAATGGCCGTGTCCACAAAGCCAGACGGTCAAAGCGCGTTGCCACAGTATAAAAGACTCAGGACTTGTACTTCGAGCCCCCACTCCTCCTACCAATGGCCGCCATGAACACTGATATCGCCGAGATTGAGTACGACAGCGACGGGGAATACAAGAAACAGCGCATCAGCCGCTCCGTCGTCGTGTTACCCAATCACGAGGAACGATACTCTTTCCTGGATTACACAGATGGCTGGCGCCAGCCTGGTGTTCTCGCGAATAGAACCAATCCTTTTGTCGAGATTACACGCACAGCAGACTGGCCGTGGTATCCATCTCTCGTCCGCCTGCCAGGAACACGCAAGTTGCGCAAGGTGGCGCTCATGGATCCAGCGGTCTTCCGGGCTTGGACCACAGCGTGTACGTCCTATCTAAATCATGTCTGACTTTGGAATTTAGACCCCATATTCATTAGTTGTCGCCAAACTTGATACCATTCAAGTTCCACTCCCAGTCAAAGGAGAAGAGTTCACAATCTCAAAATTTCGTCTCAGGTCGGCAGCTTCAAACACGTACTATGACCCGGAATCTCTCGCTTTTTTCACGCGGATAAATGGAGAGAGGGAGATGCGTAACCTCATGGAGAGGTATATCTTCTACACGATCGCGGAAGTGCTCAGTCACATCGATAGTGCTGAGAAGGAAACAAAGGAATTTGCATTCGTTAACCTGTCGGAGAAGTTCACGGCGCACAATGCCATGTGGCAGGTTTACGCTCTCGAAGCTGCTGGCAGCAAGGGGAAGGTTGGTCGTACTCTCCTTTCGTATACGGTATCTGATATCGATTGCAGATAATTTTCCCAATCGTACAAATGTCGCCTTGGAGCTTCTCTCACAAAGATTTTCAGAAATTTGTGAAACCGCGGCCAGCAGTTTGTTGTCTCTTTTTCCTACATCATCGTTAAAGCTGAGTTTACTATCAAGGTTGCCGATGACCGCTTCAACAGCGTCGCTGAATACCGCGATGACAAGACGACCAACAAGCTCTGGGCATTGGTCAGCAATAATCGCTTTCTCTCCAGCCTTATCTGACGAATCCTCCAAAGCTGTACGACGTATGCTCGCAACCTCGCAGCAACGTCTTCGCCGTCACGAACTACAACTACTGGTCCTTCGGGTATTTCACTCCAGGCAAGTCGTCTTGCATCTGGTTGTCCTCAGAAATCTAACTATCTCCAGATCGTCAGGAAGTCCATTTGTCGGAGCCAATTGAGGCGCCTATTGATGTCCTTAAGGACGGGGGCAAGACGTTTGTGCAGGGAACGTTCCCTCCGAATGCTCTGCAGATTTTGTTATGGTGGATCCAGGTCGCGAGATGTAGAGTGCCGAACCTTGACCTGCTTGATGTGAACTAGTCTGCAATCTATGTTGATGATTCCTTTGTTGGTGTGGTCTGATTTTTTTTGGCCCTAGGAGCAAGTTTTGTGGGTGCTAAAGGCGCTCACGCTCTAATAATGTGACCGTGTATCACAGGTCGTGATATTAATAATCAGGCGAGCGAGAAGTGGCGCGATTCGTATTGACCAGCAACGTTCTATAAATTCTATTCTTGATCAGGCCGTCCAGTCTCTTGATATTCCAGGAATCGACGCTGTCGTGGATCCGCAGCAAGTTGGGAAGAGAAGAAGTTCTTTATTAAGTAAAGTGAACTATTGACGCGTTCATCCCGGGCCTCGCAGTCACGTTGTGTGGCTCCTTGGACAGCATAAAAATATGTCCTGTTAACCGACTTCCATGCAGCTGACTGACAGATATAGAAATGCAGGACTGATTGTACGACCATGCTTCACGAGCGCCATTGACGCGAGCCCCAACAACAACGCGACCTATTCCTCCAGCCTCATCCGATTCCTCGGAATAGGTATTCAATAACGCCGGGGGCGCTGTACATCATGATCATCCATGCTAGTACATATAACGGAATATCTCTTCATCTTCGGCGCATGGAGGGACATGTGGCGTCATGATATCCTCGTTAGGGGCCAAAGGGTGTTCGCGCCCGGACCCCAGGCGATGGGCATTATCTCTCGAGGGGGTGGTCAAACAGTATAAGATGCACCAGCGATGTTCGCTCGATGTATGTTCAGGTCAAGTTTACCTCTTATTAGTTGCTTTGTGTGCTTGAGTATTGATAGTGAGTACGGCTATGCAGGCTGGATCCTGAAAGTTGATGCTTCCGTTTGGTCTTGTGGATGGACTGGTTGATCTCTCGACGTTGTTCAGGATGTCGTGAACACGCTCAATCTTATTCGAGGGAGGATTCAGGTCTAGTCTGGCGGAAGCTCTTTCATACTCCTTCATATGAACTCAGAACGGTCTCGATGCTGAACATAGACGTACTAAAATGCCATGGTTTCGGGCACGCTTAGACGAGATCTTCCAAGCCATTTTTGAAGCCCTAATCAACATTGGGCACCATTCAGGTGTAACATCTTTTCTGCAGTTTCAAGCACTGATAATCATAACTCTGCCGCGGTATGGCTTCAAGGTGGACGCGAATGTGAATACGGCGTTCTAAAGCCATGTCAGTGCTGAATATAAATCGATTCGTCACTCGGTATGACCGAGATTTACCTGAAGCAAATGAATGCTGTCTTGGAAGTCACTTCATTTCACCTTTTATATGAAGGATGTCATCTTGCGATACAACTTGAATGCACGAACGAATAGAACGGAAGCTCCTGGCAATGTATAATAGGAAGCTGACCTGTGGCCGAATGGATACATGATTTGTACGAATACGATAAAAGGGTCCCGCCACTAATGAAAGTAATATATGTCCAGTGATGACAACGCCACAGATGAATGAAAACGGAAGGACTACGGATACAGTAATTTAATCGAACCTCGGCCTCAAATAATAACAAGTAGCTAAACGTATGGACCTAAATAGTCCTCTACACGCGCGCAAGTCAGTTCAAACTTCAACTTCGAAAAACATATACATACCTTTTCATCAGTCCATTCAGCCTGCATCAGCTTTAAACGCGCAGCAATGGCCATTTTGCATTGTTGGCATTTGGCCTCTCCTTCCGCCACCCTGTACGCTGTCCCCAGACTCTGACATGTCGTGCCAGGTCTAGCGGCGAGCACGAGCGGCGCCGTCGCCCTTCTCCACGCGTTCGTCACCTTTCTCTGCGCCTTGAACGTGCACTTCTTGTTCGTCGGGTGCAGCGGCAGCGGCACGAGGAGCATCCGCGTCAAAACCCTCTTTCTTCGCGTATGTAAATCGAACAGGCGCTTCAGGTAGCTAGGGCCCATGATGGCGGCATTGTCGTCGGAGACGTCGCTGAGGAGTAGGGAGAGACAATACGCCGAGGTCGCTACCGCGAGGTCTTCCAGCTCGAACTGAGCCGCAAAGAGGTACACGAGAAACGGCGCGAGGGGCGTCTGGTCGAGGATGGCGGAGTAGATGTGCGTTTTCGCGTGGACGAGCTCCTTGGGCGAGAGACCGTACCGGGGGAAGACGCTCACCGCCTCGATCAGCGTCTGTAAGCGGGGATGGGGCTGAGACAAGGGCATGTCGTGGGGCTGAGAGAAGGGCATGTCGTAGATGGCGTGCAGCATGATGCTCAGCGTCGCGGACTTTTCGGGGACGCTAGCGATGGCTTGTGTCTCGTTGACACAGGTGAGGCCGAGCATGTTGTCCGAGTAGCGACGGAGCGCCTCGAGATGGACGTGATATAGCACGTTATCCGACGAGATCAACCGGAAGTTCGATTGGAACATGCCGTACTGCGTTCCCTCGCAGAATTTGGTGGATAGGAGCAGTTCGAACGTGTGAGGTGGTGACCAGTGGGTCTAAGCCCGGTGTCAGTGGTAGTGAGTGGAAAACATTCGGCGTTTACCTGGCGTGGCGCTGGGCACGGAAGCATGTTAGGTGACTCTGGCGGCGTCGACTATGATTCTGGAGATCAGACACGAAATGCATAGATATTGAGTTGAAGGACGAACCTCACTGTCGTCGTCGTCGCTGTCTGTACAGACGATGGGTGAATGGAACATCCCGGCGTATGATGAGGGTATCAGGTCAAGCCTCAGATATTAGTATACCAATAGATCGCCCCGGTGTGAAGCGTTGAGGAAGAGCGTGAGTAGAGAAGCATCTGCGCGTTGCAGATGACTACTTAGATTCGTCTTGTCGCCGCACTGAGTAGGTTCCGCGCCTTTTTCTGTGATAGTTATAGAAGGTTTCGCTCCTTGTATCGTCCTCGAGGTGGTATGATGAAGCCGACTGAGCTTGAACTCAATTCCCCATCAGTATCACGTCTTTGAGCTTGAATGACAGGCTGGCTGTTAAGCACGCCGTCACCTTGAATCAGCTGAGCGAAACAAACATCGGATTTCCGATGTATGGCTGTTCGAGGTCGGTCTGCAGTGACGATAGACATCCATTCGAAGGGGGTATGGATGAGGATACGCAAAATTTGTTCCTTGAAAGTTCAGTGATGGCTGTTCTTGGCAAGTCCTCGGTCTCTGCTCGGGTCCGCGTGCCTCTGCCGCGTGGCGCATGCGGGCGCTTTGCTGAAGTTTACTTTCTTCATCGATTTCATCTCCCAAAAAGCGGAGCCGATCTTTGTATGTCTCTTCATTTTCGCCGCTGTCCAAAGACCCCAATACGTCTCCCATGCTCGGCCTCCAACATATTATGCGCGCGCGTATGCCCTCGGTCCTCTCTACAGCAGGGCTGGCGATGGAGGAGCGAAGGAGAAATTCTTGCCGCCAATTCGTCTTCCCCGGCAGTCGAAAGTTTGAGCTATCTTGAGACTCAGTTCCTGACCCGGTTGGTGGTTGCCGTAACCTTCGTGAGAGTTTGCGTACCAAGTGTGGCACAAATAAAGTGCAACTTTCTGGGATATGAATGTGGCGTACATACAATGGCAAAATCCGGTTTCCAACCCCACGCTAAGAGTACGCATTCCGAGGATGTTAGAGGGCAGCACTTGCCAAGGCGACGGAATAAGCCTTCACTAAGATCCGCGAAGACATGAAGAACGCGCGGAGAGCTTACTGGAAAGGAAGGCGCTGTCAGATATCCTTCCGCGATTGAAACAAGTTAATGGGAGCCTTATTATGGTGCTAGAAGGTTATTTGGGTCATGTCTCCGGCTTGATCGATTTGGATCGATTTCAGCGTCCAAGTGAGGGCGAGGTACACGACTTCACTTCACGTAGGCTTTCCTGATAGTGGAGTGTTACACGGAAAGTAATACAGTGCGTGGAGATGAAGTCAAGTACCTTTGAGCCCGGCCGTTGAAGCTACGAGTCAAAGCTGGCCTCGTCTGACGTATGAAGGGAATGCTTGTGATTGAGACATGAAAAGCATTGCGCTATACGCTTGAGCTTGAGGGGACGGACATAGCCTAATGTTGACTTTAGACGAGCGAAAGCCTGATAAGTCACACGACCCCATGAGCCATGCGCTGCATCAGCGACTCCCGCCGTGGCCTGAATGGTCTCCTGGGACGATTCCGGAAATGGGAAAACGAAGGCTGCTTCTTAATCAGCAACAGTCTGATAACACATACAATGATAAACACGCACTGCAGATACACACATGGGTAAAAGGTCATTCCGGGGACCAAGGATCTGGCGGCACTGAGGGGCTAGCAGGAAGAGTAGGTCGCATAGATACCCCCGACATTGTAGACCTGACTATTCCGAGCGAAGCTAAAAGCGCTAACACAAGGGTCTGCATATAAAACTGAAAATGCACAGCGATGATTTGCAGTCTTTTTCAAGTCAGTCATCACCGTGTCTGCTGCCGCCTTGGCCAATGTAGCAAATGTCTGTAGTAAAGCGATGATGAGCTCGACGCGTTTCCGATAGGAACACGAAGACCTACAGTGTCCCGGGCAAGCATTCGGGTGTCCGTAAGTAGAGCTAAAGTTGAGCTTCCACCGGTCGCCCTGGTCGACTACGAGGTCGGGGTTGCCATGTAACGGGGCATTTCCCCATATGCATATGCGCACGACGGACCTTATGTTGATCGCGTACACGCGATCTTTCCTTAGACTCATACTACGACTATTGGCTTTGTTATTCTTCCCGTTCTTACGCTTGCGGGTCCCGGAGGTCCCATTTGGACTCAATACTATTGCCTTATCGTGTTCTCGCGGGCCTTCCGGATCTCGACAGTGTACCTACGGGTTACATGCCATAAAATGTTTCCCGCTTCGTGACCATGCCATATAAGAAAGAGGAAGAAAAAAAGTATTAGTAGCTCAATATCCGGACGATCGGAGATTCACGTACAGTATCGACGTGGGGACTGCAAAGGGCAACGACACCCAAAGCGAGAGTCATGAATGAAACTTGGCCCCAGAAGAAATGGAAGAACACATTGTGAACGCGATGAAAGCTGCCGCCAAACGATGTGAAGCTGAGATATCGCGAGAACAGCTGTGATAATCGATCCGGAAAAAAAGACTTGACCAGATCAGTTCGATACTTCATGTGGATGTTAATACATGATGCCACCTGCGACCAGTGAAAGCACATACCGGGATGTAAGACTAGAGTAACGCACTGAAGAGAACATGAACCATAATGATATACTCACACAATGCTCAGCTCCGGGGAAAGAAGAAATATGGAGACTAGCAGACAGGATGTGGAGAGGGAAGACAGGCAACAAGCTCCAGATCAATAAGGCAATCATCCTGTTGTCCGGAATACAACCGCCAGGACACAATGACACAAGGCAGCAGCAGCGCGACGGCGTAACGAAAGACTGAGAAGAATTCTAATACCAGAATCAGCACATCTCATATGGAAACTAAGGAATGATAGAGTGATCAACGAGAGCTCACCATGCACGCGTCGTGAAATCGAAAACCAATGGGAATATACTAGTAATCGCCGCCTCAAGCTTGACTGCTATCTGACCAACAAAGAGGTTCGGAAAGAAGTCCATCGTAAACACATGCAGAGATATTGACGAACAAGGTTAAGTAGGCATTGGCAAGCTGAGATGCCGAACTCGGGACCTCCGCTGACTCAGATTTCCCGTTTTGGTCTCTTGCCACTGTCATCGTCTCTGTCGACGAGCAGAGCGACCTGTCCATCGCTCTCCTTATCATACATCCCTACTCATGTCCTTGCCAAAGGTACTCTTCTATCCAAAGCTCCAAGTCGCCTCACTAATCTTGGATCCGCAGCGTATTATCAAGGTAAAGTCCGTCGTCTCCCTTTATCAGTCGCGTGCATTTATCCCTTATCCAGGAGACCGAGCGTCTCGTCGCCGACCCCGCCCCAGGCATAACCGCCGCGCCGCACGAAGACAATCTGCGATACTTTGATGTCACGATCCAAGGACCTGACGGGAGCCCGTTTGCTTGTGCGTCGTCATTCCAGCTTATGCTGTCAAGCTGAGCTAACGAGATTTAGCTGGAATATTCCGACTAGAGCTTTTCCTGCCAGAAGAGTACCCGATGGCGCCGCCCAAGGTTCGCTTTTTGACCAAGATATACCATCCGAATATCGGTGCGTGTCTTTGTGGCTACTGTCGCCTTTGCTCGTCCTAATAAAGACACAGATAAACTCGGCCGGATTTGTCTTGATATCTTGAAAGGTCTTTTCCACTCCCCTTTGGCAATCCCCATCACCATCGCGCTCACGCTACGTGCTGTAAACAGATAAATGGTCGCCCGCCCTACAAATTCGAACGGTTCTGTTGTCGATACAAGCTTTACTGAGCGCCCCCAACCCAGACGACCCGCTTGCCACTGATGTCGCCAAGCACTACAAGGAAAACGAGAAGGACGCACAGAGAGTCAGTAAGGAGTGGACACAGCTGTATGCTTCTACAGGATAGACAAGAGGATGTACTTGTAATTTTTGTGTAACCCTATCATCTCACTTTATCCATTACATGCGGTCTCAGTCGGCATGGCGGGGGTTCGAGCTCCAAGGCGGCCGGATTAGGAACACGGTGATGCGCACAGATCCTAAAGCGGTACTGTGGCGTATGCTGTATGTGGCACATTTCCACGCCCACAGATCCAATATGTGTGGGCATGAATGTCGTCGAATTCGGCGGCTTCATCGCACATGATGGATCCTCACAAGTGCTCGGGGAGTGAGGAGTTGACAAGCAAAAGTACAAAAAATTTGGCGTAGCGCACAAGTGTGACACACCCTTTGCGACCTGGAACAGGGTACTGGCGGTAAGAGGAACGGGCAGTATGAGGAACTGTGCTCACTCGATTATTTGCTTCGTTTAAACCCGGTTAATCATACATTCAACTTGAAATACGGACTCAGCTAGATTTGGCTTCATTCGCAAAAAAGCCTGCTTGCAGAACGCATCCGTTATTCAAGAAGCATGGTGAACAACGGCCGCGCATCGGAAGGCATTCGTCGGCTTAAGTTTGATAACCTTGAGCGCAATCTCGCACTCAATCACCATGCGATGTCTCGTGATCAGCCTGAAGGATAAGGCGGTCATTGCCCAAATAGGCAGGCTGTTCTTTCCCTCCTGCCATCACTTGATCCTCGGACGTTTCTTATTCATCATCGTCATCATCCCCGCCGAAGCTTCCGTACCGCTCGTCGCCACTATTCCAAATGCGCCGCATGCTGCTTTCGATCACGTTTCGCGGACAATTTTGGATAACCAAATAAAACGCAGCTGGAAATGATACTATCTCTTTCTTCAGCCCCACCTTCTCACGGCCATGCTGCTCGAACTACCTCTTGAAATGTTGATGAAAATTGTCGGGTTTGTGTGTTACATTGACTTTCTTTCCTATGATTTGAGTTGAATGTTCACTAGACCCGCCAGAAGGACCGTCTCAACCTTCGATTGACATGTACTGTTCTGAACACTGTCGCTGTGGAACAAGTGTTCTTTTGTCTCTCTCTGAACACGGCCTCCGCGAACAAGAACCTCATACGAGAACTGTCGCGCTACAACACCACGAACATAGCCCGCCATGTCAAGTATCTCAACGTCGTCACTGACGCTGAGCCCGATAATGGCGATGGCGAATTCGACGAAGCCGAGTTTGCGCAGGCAATACGGCCTTTTGTCTTCGTCACAAGTATATCGTAAGTGGATATCCTATATTTGACCCACACAATCGTATTCACCATATAATTAGATGGACATGTCTTCTCGTCGATAACATATCTTTTCTCCGACCCATCGCCGAGACGCTCGCCTCCCTGCCGCGCGTTAAATCTCTGAAGCTTCTCATAGGCGATATAGACATCCCCCCTCTGCCATTCCGCGACCTCGTCAGGTTCGAGGCCACCTTCACAGGCTCAGCCTCAGGCGTACGCTTCATGCAAAGAAATTTCCCGTCCATATGCGCGAACTCCCCGCGTCTCCAGACTCTTGTCCTCTCCAATCCCATCTCATCTCTTCGGCCATTCAACAGCGCCCGCGACACACTTCTGCGTCCTCTGTGTCAAACAGGCATCCGGGAGCTGTATCTACGTCAATGTAACGCACCACTCTCATGCTTCGTCGATTCCCCTGCCGTTCTTCGCGCTCTTTCATCTGTGTCACTGCATGATATGCCGCATATGGACGAGCTCTGGACGTTACTCCGGCGTGAAGAGATCTACCTATCGAAGATGGAGATTGATAGGATCTCTAGTGATTTATTTGATTATGTTCTGGCGTACGAAGGCTTGGAGGTGCTGAAGCTCCGTTGTGATGATGATAACCCCGCCGACGACGCGCTGGGGACAAAACTCTGGCGAGAGGTCGTTGGGAAGCACCGGGAGACGTTGCGAGAGGTGGGTGTCACTCCGAGGTTTGAGGGCGTCTGGTGTTTCGAGGCGTCTCCGGAGAATCAGATCATCTTCCGATGCGCGAAGCTCAAAATGCTGCGCGTGAGCTTCAAGTTTAGGTCTATTAGTGAAGATTTGGTGAGTTGGGTACTTTTTGGTGACATTCAAATAATCCTAATTGACGGATGACAGATGTATCTTCTGAATTCAGTTCAGCCTTCGCTGGAACAGCTCTTTATCGATTGTCCGCCACTGTATTCTCCTCGTCACGGTGCGCCACCACATGATAAGTCCGAAGGAGCTGTGCGAAAATATATGGAGAGGATGATAGCTGGGTTAGAAATGGATCGTATCAAAGGGGATCGGCGCATATTGACGACAGTGCACGTTGTCCATGCAAATACTTGGTAAAGAGTGGTTTCCTGCACCATTGCTTGTACCGACACACGGAATGTGTATAATACTACAAAATCGCTGAGCCTGCAGAGCCCCTTCAAAGTCCCAAAGTACGAAAGGTCCAAAGAAACGATGAATCACACGACAAGCCCAATCCTCTCCTCCTCGCACTGGATCTGCCGACTCTCCTGTACCAATCCCAGCGCACAGCACAACACGGGCGCTACCCTCTCATACCACCTCTCACCACTCTTGTCTATCCCGTACCGCTCGCGGACTTCTGTGCGTAGCTCGGACTAGCGGGAGGTGGGTAAATATCATCAGTCAAAACCGGAGTAGCCGTCACTCACATGCAACCTCCAGCACCCACAACACGGTATGCACGACGCGTAGACCACACACGCGTCGGAGCAGCATCCGCCAGGCCCATAAGGATCGGGGTGCGGCCGGCCGGTTTTGCGGAGGTGCTCGAGGCGGTCGCTGTTCCGCCCAAAGACGATGCATGGGCAGAGTGTCGCGGTAAGACCTGTGTTCCCGGACGCGGATGATATCAGCAACCCCCCTTCATCCACTTGAAGATAGGGAAGAACGTACATGTCCCGGTGTGATCACCACAACTGCAGAGGTCGTGTGCCCACCTGTTGGAAGATATGCGCATGGAAGGCGATGCGGTGGGTTGGGAGGTTATGTAGGGCTGGGATGAGGACATGAGTTAAAGTCAGGGTGCTTGATGGGAGAAAGACATACGAGTTTCTCATCATGGAGTTTGTGCGGATGAGATTTCTGTCATATAACGTTAACCACATTGTGATTATCAAACGAAGAAGAGACACACTTTTTCTGAAAAAGAATAAACCGGAGGCGGCGCCTCAGGGAGTTGTCCATCCGCCAGAGGGAGAACAACAGTAGTAGTCCGATAGGGATTAACCATGTGAAAGAAAGATGACACGAAGATTAAAAGAGCGATAAGATGGAAGGGGAAAAGATTGAACGGGGCGGAAAGCACACCAAGCCATTATATATACTGCGGTGGCTGTCTAAGACTCTTGGCGGAGACGGAGGTGAAATAGTCGCGGACGTTGACCCGTTTCATTGTCAACCTCGCCCGATTGTCGCCATTTCAGATTTCCTTGGAGCGTTACGCAGGAGGTGTCGCTCGTCCTCGTTTACCGTTTATGCGCCTTAGTGCGCTTTGTTTCGTTCCCTTTTTTGCTTCTGTCTATCAACGCAGCTGACCGTTGTCGTTGCTGAAGTGAAAGGAGTCAACACACGCTCACGTGTTGTGACTCCAAGGCCTTTGGCAAGACCCTGAGTTTGGTTTCGCGCTTTCCTTCAATGCAAAAGAGGCTGCCTCCAACTCATCGTAGATCCAAAGGTACTTTGTCTCCCAGATTGGACCGTAATATCTGCCTCTGCCGACGAAAGCAAGCTCCTGATGTCATTGTCATGGCTCCGTTGAGGCGCCCATCCTCTGTGGGGGTTCAGCCATACCTGCGATTAATATTGCTTTCGTTTTGGGGGTATTACGGGGGAAGACTCGCAACGGCCTATCTTATAAGCTGACCCATAAGAGGACATGGACTGCACTTGAAATAAATGAGAATTCTCATCGTACTCTGTCTAGGACACCCGCACACTCGAGACGATCAAGGATTTGTTTAATCGGCTGAGCTCAGAACCAGCGTGATATAGATATAGCCAACGACAACCCGAAATCACTGCGACCGTGTGGTTAAAGAAAGAGACAAGTTGAAAACGAGGGATGGAAAGGTCACACACTCAGAGGATCGTGGCACGAAGCAAAAATGGGATGCTTCCGGATATAGAGTTCAAACGTTTACAACGTTTCACTCCCTGGATGACTGAGGACTCGCAAGTCCTTGCCCTCCTCAGCCATGAAAGGAGTCCCACCGGCGTGGCCTATGTGGTCGGGACAATACGGCTGAGGCGACGTAAGAACCAGGACAGCGTCGGGACTGAAGGCATGTAGAGGAAGGGGCCGAAGAGGAAGAGGTGGTCATCACTGTTGAGGTAATCGTGTAAGATAAGGACAGGCGTCTACGCGGAATGATGCCTCGAAGAAGCGGTCAGCTTTACAGGAATTCATGAAAACTGGATTGAACTCTGAGTCGACGTTCGCCACAGTGCGTTTCCTTTGTTAATCAGACTACGTAGATCTCGGAGGAGGCGGCGGCGTTTGCGTTCATCTCACATACATCTGGCCAACGAGTCACCATCGCGCCAGGTGATAAGTACTTCCAAGTTTCGCAAATTCCCGTGCTATTGGAACGGAACATGGGGTCCTACTGAATAACAACTCACTCAATATATCATTCAATCCCATTCATTGTCTGTTCGCCCCAAATATGGCTTTCATGGGCTCTGGTGTTCAACGGTGATTCCGGACATAGCCAATGCCCGTTTCCATCGCAAGTTGCTCGTCCGCTCGTCGAAATATGTCTACACGACGATTTGGGCCAGAGTTCAAACAGCAATCTCTGGTTTCCCCATCATTGTCCCGCGAGTGACAGCTCAGTATGATCGACTGAGCCCCTATCGACGTTCTTCTTCCAACGTTCACTGAGCTTCCCCCCAGATTCTGCCACCGGCGTCAGCGACTTGAACTCACCAACATCTCTTCGTAGGCTATACTGCAGCTCCTTTCGTCACGTTCTCCTGTCCGGTCCGACGTTTATGCTAGACCCGACGTTCTTTCATGGCCCCCCACAGTCCAGACAGATATTGGTATTGGGAATAGCGATTTGCTAGTTTCCTCTGAGGATGCGCTCGATGTAATCCTCCGGGGGCGATAACGCTGGAAGCGGTCCAAGACACGGAGAATCCGATCCAAAAACGCGCAGGGGCAGAGGGGCCACTTATAACAGTTTTTTTTGGTGCATAGAGAGTTCCTCTTGGCTTCTGTTGCTCTTGCTGCCAGTCGCAATGGGTACTTATGATGATCAGCTTGGGTGCGTATTTTTAATTCACGCAGTACATACAATGCTGACCTGGTTTGGCAGCTCCCTCCTCATCGGGAGCTGGTTCTCGTCGATGCTGTTCATGCTCATCATCCGAGAGACGATCCACTACTATATGTCGTTCAGGAGCGATAGGCTGGCGCTGAAGGCCTTCGTCGCTGTTGCCGTCATGGTAGATACGCTGTCTCTTATCAGTGATTATGCATATCTGTATTTGGTGCGTGCTCAGGTTTGCGAAGCTAGTTTTACTGACAGTAACGCAGTACACCGTTTCCCATTGGGGCGAAAAAGAATTCCTAACGAAGCAGTACTGGCCTGCGCCGTTGTACATCATTACAACTGGTGTAACGGCTCTACTCGTGCAGTCTTTTCTTGTCAAGCGGTACTATTCTTTGTCAGTTTGTCAAGTATCCTCCTCTGTTGTCTATGCAACTAAGTTAGCTGTTGGGCAGGACCAAGCACTGGGTCATAGCCGTATTCCTTGTGCTATGTATCCTCGTTTCTGTCTGTCTCCCCATTCTTCTGATGGTTATTGCCCCGCTGACGATCCCTACATAGTTCGGAGGCGCAATGGCCACGGTTATCCTACTCGGTCACTTCAGCGGGTACCGCGAGCGTTTCATGCTCAGGATTCCCGCTAGTATCTGGTTGACCATGACTGCAGTCACGGGTGTGTATTCCTCAACCCCTCCCTTCGCACCTTGGATCTAAAAGGACGGGTAGACATTCTCATTGCGCTCGCTCTCATCTGGCAGCTGTACCACATGAAGACATCCTTCCCGTCCACAGAGCACGTGATCAAGCCGGTTATGCGTACTGCCATGCAGACCGGTTCCACCACTTCCGTTCTTGCGCTTTGTGTTCTTATTGTATATCTTGTCAACAATACAAGTAACGGTGCGCCTATCCGGAGCTTTCTCGTGCACCGAGTCTCACTGTTCGTTCGTGGGAGCTAGTGTCGGTCGGACTTTGTTTCATTTTGGGAAGGACCTACATATTGACGCTACTCTTCAACTTGAACTTCAGGAAGATCCCGCAGAAAGAAGGATTACTCGCAGTCGTCGCCTCGGATCGATCTCACAGGTCCGCACCGGTGCCGATACCGATGGAAGGGATTCGTAAGTAGCGTCTGGCATTGTGTTCTTGTCCAATCTTTGACAGATGTCTCACGTACCGCTGTCGTGCACGAGGATCCCTGTGTCGAGTCGCAGGTATACTTGATCCCTGCGCCGTGTAACTCGATTCCTGACTTTCACCCCAGCGCTCCGACCACAAAATCGAGATGGTCTGATTTGCATTTGCACTCTTCATGCCCTAATACTTCTGTCTGGAAAAAGTATTTTGTAGTACTTATATTGGAATTGAATATCTTCTTCATGGAGGTTACTTGTGAAGAGCGGCTAGGATTGCTGCTGGCGTTTGAATCGCGTAGTGTTCGTATTATCGACACGGTAGATAGCAGGGTGTCCATAATATCGACAAGTTCGTGAGGGAGGCCACCATGAGAGACTGGCATGGAGTAACTTCTTGTTACTTCTGTCCAAACGTGGGACGCTCTAGAAACCTTACTTGAAAAATAGGCTGGTAAACACAATATCATGGACTAGACCGTCGAATAGACTTAGCTCTCGTAGCAAATAGGTAGGTATTAGGAACGGCCGGGTGTGAAAACGTCAGAGGCCTTTGCTCAGCGTGAGGATATCTCCGCGTTTGAAAACGTGCTCAAGCCTCACACTTCTCTCATCACTGCTTTAGAGGTACGAGGCCTCAACTACGGGGGGAGGCAGAAAATAGGTATATGAAGCTACATCTTCGAGTAGGACAATTGAGGGATGCAATCAGAGAACGTTCAAGCCTGAGTGCTCAGAAATCCTTCTGTGCGCCATGTTTGTAGTAACGGACGTTCAAGCTGGGAAGCTCCATCACCCCCGAAGCAGGCATATGTCCTAGAAAATCGACCCTCGAAGAGTATGAACGGGCAGATGCATGTACTAGGCCGGGTCCAGTGCTTTCTGAGGGATTAGTTGAAGGAGTTACAGTTATACCAATCCGGGAGAAATGGGTCGTGTCCACCAGGTTAATGTTGCTTTCGTTTTTGGGCTGTTATGGGGGAGGACTCGTAACGGGCGGTAGGCGCGGCGTTTCACAAGAGGTTGCCTGGATGACTCGCAAGTCCTTGCTCTCTTCCCGGGGCCTGTTTAGCGGTGGTCGGCGGAGGCGATGTAGGAACTAGGACCGCGTTGGGACTGAACCGTTATGGCGCATCCAGAATAAGGCGTCGAAAAGGCACAGTGTGTTTCCTTTTTGAATCAGACTACGTAGACCTCGAAGGTGGTGCCCACATCTCACATGCATCCGGCCAACGAGTCACCATCGCGCCAGGTGATAAGTATGCCTGAAAAGGGTCAGTGAGCCCGCAGCCGTGAAGTACGCCGAAGACGTACAGAGAACGCGCCGAAGACGCTGCCTGAGAAATGGCCGAGGACGCAGGATTAGCACTCATAATATCAAGACCATCCAACGATGAATGGTCTTAATGCAACATTTGGCTTATGACCTGAGTAAGGTGGAGATGTGTGAGTGCTGTAGTCAGGCTGTAGTTAGTATGTAGAAGGAGTGGACTCACTCAACGATTACCCTTGCATAAACTCGTTTATCCCCGAGGTGGCCTACATCCAAAGTTTCAGTCTCAATGCAAACGCCGGTGCTATTGGAACGGAACATGGGGTCCTACTGAATAACAACTCGGTTTTCAGGCTCAACATCTCATCTAATCGTCCCGAGTTCGTACCGCATGTTTAGCCAACGGCAGCCCCCCGAGCTCCCG
>QLPD01002152.1:0-26880 GCA_003314085.1 Hymenopellis raphanipes
ACTCCGGTCAGGAGGAAGACTGAGGGCTAAAGCACTGGTCCCTTCACCAAATGACATGGTTCCTTTTGTAGAATAGTCATAATGAAGTGTCTGAAGGTGGCTGGCCTCAATTTAGACCACCTGCTACATATTAAATAACCAAAAATGCGAAAATGGCTAATTCAGCATTGGGGACCTATCTATAGATGGGCTACTGAGTTGAGTGGCCAGTACCCACCACCAATAGAGGTCTAGTAGTAGTATAAACGAAGTGTCAAAGTCCTAGGTCCCCAGGATTACAGGTTCCTATGCTATACCCCTAAGAAGCCTGATTTAGTCGTCCTAGTATATCTCTTGAACCCATGGATGGAATGACCTGGAAATTATATCAGACATCGATCTATAGTACCTCTAAAGGATTCCCAAGTTGCAGGTCATGAGTATAAGTACAGAGCCTGCTAGATCTGTTTGATGTGGCGCATTTTTTGTAATTCCTTAATATCTCCTTAACTATTGAAGCTATTGAAAAACCGTTTACACCACTGAATTCCCAGCCCAAAAAAACATAAACCAAGTTCTCACCCCATCCATAGCCATCCCCAATAGCAGCATTCATTATTGCCCACCCCATCCTACCCATTAGTCATCTGATCAAAAATGCGCCCAAAATAGGGTACTACCACTCATCCTGGACCCCACTGATCATCTCCCATCAATCGTAGGCACCCTTCCCCACATCCCATTAAAATCTGATCCATTGATGCTATGACGTCATTCCTTTCATCTATCCATGACATCATCCTACCCATTATCTATCTATGACATCACCCTACCCATGCCCTCAATGAGGTCATCCCTCCCACCCAGCCCAATTGGGAATGCGCTCTGGAGGCCCTACTACTTTAGGCAGGTGAGCTGGAAATTAGTTTCAGGCTCTAGTTCATAGAATCTAAATAGAGCCTATAATGTATTTCAGTGCCCTGCTGGAGGGAGTTAAAACTAGTTATGGGTACAGCATTGGGTGACACTCGGTATTGATTCAATAAAAAAAAGACTTCAATGTTCATCAAGGAGAGAAATACGACTTGTAGTAAAATAAATGTGTGAAGAGTTCAAAAGAATTGTTCGAGGCTATGGAGGAGAAGCACCTCCGGGAATCGAACCCACGAACTGGAGGACAGCCGGCAAGGCTCACTCCAGCTGAACCACAGGTGCTTGGTGGGCTGTCATGGTAGGTGAACATAACGGTTAGATGAGATGCGAACTTGGGAAATGATGAACATGGTCTTCGTGGCGGAGGGTTATCTGGCTGCATCCAGCGCATTTTCAGCGCAATGGCACAAACAAACGAACTGTCAGATACTGTTTGCTGTGGTTTACCTGGGTAATCACATTTTGGGTGATCCAGAAGGAGGAAGTGAGTGTGGCGCAAGGTTATCAGGGCGCATCCAGCCCAATTTCACAATAAGAGATCATTCATTTGAAGTAGTCTACTATAAATAATGATACAACACTGTGAGGGCCAGAAGGAAGGAGCGTAGCACACGGCGGCCAGCGTACGCGCACCCGTCGCGGATTCGGCATCGCGATAGCGAATCCTGCGGATGTGCCTAATGGGGAGGGTCCAGGGTCCCGTGCCTGTCATCCCAAATAGGCAGAGCGGATGGGCTACCATTTTTGGAAGGCGCGGATGACGCCGTGCGGCCTGGACAGGGCTTGCGGACACGTGGTGTAGCTGTCCCAAACCAGTAAGCCTGCCCCTGTTGTGGTGGCTGTGCATCAGGCAGTTGCCCATGAAATGAATCTATGTCAGTAGGTAGTTGGCTTGGGTAAAAAGGCAATTTATTACAGCTAAGGCTCTGCAGGAGCACTACAATAAGTGGCTCAAGGATATGGTTGCCAAACACGGTAGCACCTTCAGCAATCCGTTCTTCTGCGATATCATTTCCTCAAACGTCAACTTCTTTCTGCGGCTCAAAGAAGAACTAGAGACGGCGTTCAACCTTGCTTCGCGTGGAAAGACTCACACGTCATCGCATCTACGTGATGAGATCCGCATCCTTATGGCCATTTATCGAGAAGACCAGCTCCACTACTTTCGCTCACGATGCTCAATGGGACATGCGGCATGGCATGCGAACTCGTGAGCGTCGGCTACCAGAATTTGGACGAGAGCAAGATGCCCGAGTTTCAAGCTAATGGCACAGATCACGCTCGACTTCATCAGGAAACACCTTATAAACTTAGATCAACTTAGGATAAGGTTTATATTGCAGATTCTTCAAAGCATCTAAAAACACTTAGGTTAACCTAAGTTATCATAAGTTAACCTAAGTTTAAAGTAATTCTTTCAGTTAACTTCAAAGCATCAGAGGTTAACTTAAAGTAATGATATAAATACTATAAACCTGTGGCAACCTGAATTATCTTTAAATGCTTTCTGCTGCTTTGAAGAATTTGCAATATAAACCTTGCTATAGGGTGATGTAAGTTTATAAGGTGTTTCCTGATGTTCTAGCTTTCTTGCGTAGACTGCAGTCGACAACTTCGTCTTCCCCAAGTAACGATGCTTCAGACTCGGCTTCGGAAATATCGAACGCTTCCAAATCGGACAGCGACTCTAGCGAGGACTACAACGATGATAATTCCTTGAATCTATCAGATATGCGTAAAGGAATAGATGCAGAACGCGACGGTGTAGAGTTCAGTTGGACATTCCACCTGGATGGTGAAATAGCTGGCTGGGCAGAGCAGGATGACGATGAACTAGATGAAGATGAGGGAGACGACGTAATGGATGGAGATGTTGATACGGGAGACTGGTCAAATGAGAACAGTTGGTTAGATTAGTGAATTACGAGGTATTATATATTCCATTAACATTAATCTCTATTCCGTCGTCTATTATTTGTCCGTACCAGGCCATACGCCGCCATAATCTCTTTGACCGATGAAGTTTTGCTTTGTGGTGCTTGTTGAGGCCGTGAACGACGAGCAGGTTGATTCGTTGCATCCTCTAGGATACGTTTAGCTGTTCGGGCTGGGGCATTGGGAATACAAGACGTTAAAGTCGATGTAGTGCTGTCATCGGGGATGAGATCAATGTCCATATCCATACCATCGCCGCCATCTGCAGACTCCTCAGCGTCGGAAGAGAGTAAGTTCTCATCATCACCGTCTGCTGACTCGCTCGAGCTCTCCCATGACTGGGGCTTCCTTCCCTGTTTACCCTTGCCCTTTCCTTTCCTTTTCGCCTGTGTAGTTGTCCGAGATTTGACTGGACGCGAATCGTAGATGGTGGACTGAAGAGAAGTGATCTCTAACCAGAACTTAGTCTGCCAGATGATTCGAAATGACCAGTTGGCAGCGACGAGAATTTCCTCGAGAATGATGATAGTGTGAATTCAAAGAATGCGATCCGTGAGTTGAGTGCGTAAAGAGAATGGGAAGAAAGAGGATTCGGGACGATACTCATTTCCGGGCTTGTACATCTCGTTGTCCATGACTTTTGTAGCAAAGACAGCGAGTCTTTCTTGAACTAGTGGACGTTCCGACTTCTTGAGATGAAAAATATGAGGAATAGGAGCTGCTTTCGCCTTGGGTGCAGCTGTGAGGAAAGGAGGATAGAGCGGAGGATCAGGATTAGCAAACTCCACGTTGATGTTTGCACGAGCAGCGCAGAGAGAGCAAGGAAATGGTCGATTGATTTCAAGGCATGTCTTGCTGGTTTCTTCTAGAGGCGGGTTTTGCCATCGACAGTTCTTTGCAGCATTGAAGCAAATCGTTTCGACAAGAATTTCAGCCTTTGCCGGATCCATATCCTCGCCGGTCTTCTTCTTCTTCTTCGTGCGTGTTGAAGCTGCAGTATTCGCCAATGTCGGTGTGGAATTAGCGAGGCCTATCGAAGATTGATTGATATGGATGCCAACAAAGGGAAGGAAGCTCACATACCAGCTAGGAATTTCTTAGCATTCTTGATGTCACTTTTCTGAATAAATTTGACAGCTTTTCCGGTGGCGCCTGGTGGACGAGACGCTCGTCCAAGCTGCTGCTCTGCCTGCGAGAACTTCTTGAGAAATCCGATAGAGACACTGTCATCGAATGTTAGAACATGAATACTGTACTGTTTCGACCGGATATTCGCATAACGCATCACGCGGGCCCGGGAACCTAACTTAGGCTAAAGGATAACGCATTACGGACCTTCCTTTCAGGGCTGCATCGCCCAAAACGGTAAAATTTTGGGCCCGCCTGCGGCGGGCACTTCCATATATGGTAATGTCACGCATCGTTCCTGGCCGCGAACTTGTTTTCAAACAAGTTCGCAGCATAACGCGTCACACCCCGCGAACATCCGGTCGAAACAGTACAGTACCATGTGTGAGAGCTACTGTCGAGATGATTATTTGAAGAAGGGGATCTGTCTCCGCTAGTGCAAGAGTTTCCTTATTGAAGGCGGCGTCACAGAGTGCAGTATACTGGCATACTCGTCGGCCGTGATCCACACCAGGGGGTTCCATGCGGAAAAGATACAGATAGATGCGAGTAACGATTTCGAGTGACGGAGCGTATACAATAACTTTACGTCCGGTGTTGAGGTACGGGAGAAGCTGGGGGTAGGAACGGCTTGTAATTCCATGATCTAAAGTCTCGAGAATGAATTGGAGATCCTGTCATTCATTGCTGAATCGAAAGAGTGTAAAGTTGCTTGGTCGAAAGCCAAGAATCTTGCATAACGCAGTCGTTGGAGCGCCAGGCTCCAGAGTCGCAGAGATGGAAAATACAGGCAGATTAGATGGAAGTCGGCCACGAAAGAATGTTCCAATATTGGTATATGTCTCGCGAAAACTTGTTCCCCATTCATCGGCAACGTGTCCCTCCTCCAGACAGGCATAGACCAGATTCTTGCGAAAACCAGAAACATCGAGAATGGTTCACCAGGCGGATGCATGTAGATGCTCGAGATCGATGCATATGATCTAATAGCGACATGAAGAGATTTCCTTCACAAGATTTCGACGTTCCTTTCGAGCAAGAGCAATAGTTTCTCTGTCGTAAGATAGTCCAGTGATGTCGTACTCGGCGAGGGATTTGACCTAGAGTAAAGATAAGAGCATCTCCAGCTAGATATAACTGTCACATACAATGCTTCCGGCTAGGCCTTTCGTTGGTGTAACGACAAGCCAATAGGCTTGTCACAGATGCTAAAATTTAGATAATCCTTCGGGTTCTTGCTGACTTCTTGATGGCAGAGGATAGGAACAATAAAAAGAGCTGATTTTCCATCTCCTGTAGCCGTGCAAAGCAGCACCTCCTTCCTGTCCAAGATCAACAATGTCGGCTCCTCCTGCCTCGGGCGCAGGCTATCTTTCCACTACGGTATCCTTCGCTGAACAATCTTTTTCACAGCAGCTTTTCCTTCAGGCGTACTCCAATCGATATATGGCGGCATCCTAATATAGCGAACGCGAAGAGTGCAAGAGAAAAACGGTTACATTGGTGGTGATCGTGAACGTAGGGTACAAGACGTGTCGTCCTATTTAGGACATTTACATAATTAATCGGTTGCTGCCCAAGAGCCCCGCGATCACTAACAGACTACATACAATACTTACTCGTTCGTCATTGTATCGTCTGTCTATCTTTGAGAGACTAGAGCCTTCTTGGCAGCCTAAGTAGACAAACACGGAAGGCGAAATGAGCTTCCGAAGACCAGATAAAAGATGAAAGACGCTTACCCTAGCTTTAGACTCCTTGGGAGGCGCCCGATAGAGAGGATGATCGGTAGTGAAAGTAGGCAAGTGTTGGTTAACAATGCGGTTGACTGTTTTGATGAACGGTTGGCACAAATTAGCAATATGCATCCTGTTGTCCAACGGGTTGATCCCCAACGATGCACAAGCACAGGCAAGGAAGCTGCGCAGCGCAAGGCCGAACTTCAGCATAGACGAAGTAACCTCAAGCTTGCGAAGGTTGCTGAGTGTCGGGTTTTGGTTCTAAATAAGAAACACACGGATGAATTAGATAAGCATCCGAGAACGAAAACAGGACACGCACAATGATTTTGTTCACCACGGCCTCTAACTTCTGGCAGCGAACGGTCAGAGGAGTATCTTCATCCTCGAACGTAGCCATAAGCGCTTGGGCACGAGGAACGACAGTGCTGGTGAAGATAGCGAGCTCGTCGGTAATGTTGTCGGGTAGGTCCGCGACTTTGGCACAAGCCTTTGTCAAAGACTGGCCGGATTCAATAACATGACAGTTGAGCGCCTTGGAAGTTGGTTGCGATGGTGCTGAAGCAGCATTAGGGAAGATAGCAAGAAGGTTGATGGTTTTAAGATTTCAGGACATAGTGAAAATAAACGAGAGTAGCGGGTGGTAAAAGAAAAACTAGGATGTATCCGAGTTCTTTTATACCACCACGCGAAGTCCAGGATGGAACCACCAAAGTTCACCTGAACCTGAGCGGATATCGCAGACGATATCATCTTAAGTTAAGGGGAGATGATACGCACAGTACAAACTGGCTACAGAATAGGCATATTTTGCGATTTCTGTACGACTTCTTGTAGGAAAGACATGTATACAGATACAGCTTAGTACTTGAGAAGTCTATCAAAGACTTTTAGGAGACTCTCGTAGGACGCAAAGAGACTCCAAGGTGGCCATTACGCGCCTACGGACCGAACTCCCGAATCAACCGGAAGTTCCCGTAATGTTCTACAGAACTCTAAACGTGCCTGAATATCAAATACTCAATGCGCCCGGATGCAACACACGCATCCGTCGGACAATCGGACTTACAATCCTGGTTGTTTCCTCTCCAAGTACTCGGATACGATGTATTCACTATAGTATCCACCCGAACACTAGGGACATGTCCTAAACTACAGAGTTCACTTAGCAAGACCTTTGTGTCAGACTGATGCATTCATTTTACTTGAACTTGGGATCCATACGGACCCTCAACCCCGAAAGCTGTGAGTCAGATAGGACTCAGGAATCACGCAATCTTGCATCATCCTTCCGTTACGAATAAAAGACCATGCGGATGCAGATAGATACATCCATACCACAGTGTTGAAGTGACTTGAATGGAACCGGAATCATGACTCGACAGGCACCTTGTGTGGCCACTATAAACATAGAAAACCAGTTATCAGAACAGCCTCGACAGATACACTTCGAAAGTGGGGTATCATTCGAAAGCTATAACTCAAGTCTACATGAAGGACCAAAGTATCAAACCCAGAAGACAAAGCCTAGAAAGCTAATTATACTACAACACGCCGGAACCAACCAGGTCCCAACCGGACTATCTACATGGTTGAGTCAGATGAGTACAAGGTGTTATATCAAATACCACGGAAAGCACGCCATCCGCGGACTCATACGAGTCACTCGGAGGTCTGAGGAACCGACAGTAGCTACCGAACCACACCAACCAGTAAGAATAACACCGTATGTATCTGATTCTGTAGTATATAAGTACCTGTAAAACGTCGTAGTCGGTAGTTAATCTACACCCGCGTATATAGCTATACTTATTTGACTTGGAACTTTTGTGTTCACCTCAGTTTAAGTTAAGAACCCAACCAGAACAACGTGAACCAGTGATAGTTACCTGGTGAACTTCGAGTTAGTACCCGGAAGCTTTGCCATCCGTACTTGTGAACGTCTCTCTGTCCCAAGACGGAGTTTAAACGACAGAAGCAAGTATCGGTAATGAAGTGACTTGAGAACACCCCGGAGCCACCACGCTTGCAGCTGCTTCGGATTCAGATATAAGAAGTCAGGCCTTTCGTGTTAGTTTAGACCAACTTGACGTACCCAAGCCCCACGGATCTTTACGTACTCAAAGGTGATCTTGGTCCCTGCGTTCTGTTGAGTTGAAGATTGAGTGCATAAGACAGTCAACCGGCAGTCCTCCGAGACTCAGCGTACTTGCGTGTCAACCTTTCGGCTAAGACATTGGAAGCTACCCCTTCTTCCAGAATCCCACAAGTTCAACATCCCCAAGCTCCCTCGAACTTGCATTTGTGTTAGTTTAGGAAGTACACCTCTACCTCCCTCCGTTTGGAACCTCCTTGAGTCACTCAATCTTGGCTAAGGTTGTAATTTGTTACGGGTGATAAGGTCAGATCCTTGTACCTGTCCATTAGAAACTTCGGAAGTTTCGAGTGATTGTTTTGTTTTGTGTATTTCTGTAGTGTATTCCTATACTGCACATCAGCGGGTAAGGCTGGCGAAGCGGCGAGTCACAAACCATTCTGTGTCAAGCCCAAGCTCAAGTTTCATGAAGGACAATTGTCGTAAATGAACTGGTACTACTGTACGGTTTCGACCATAAGTTCGCCGGGTGTGACGCGTTATGCGAACAAATTTAAAAATATAAGTTCGTTTTCAGGCATAAAGCCTGAAATTGATGTATTTGGATGCTCCCACCATAGGCGAGACTGAAAATTTCCTTTTTAGGCCTTGTGCGCCTCTAAAAAAAGGTTCATGATGTGTTACAGTTTAAGCTAAGTTCAGTTCTGAGGCCCTATGATGCATTATGCAAACTTATGATCGAAACCATACAGTAGTTCTCTGGTCATACTCTGATAGATATAGCAAAATGTGCATGTCATTTAATGATTAACAGACTAAGATAAAAACCTTGCCAATTCTGACCACCTACAAATCCATTCATGCTCGATGAGTATCCCGGGGCAATAGCACGGGGACACTCAGCTATGCATGATGTCAGACTGAGGGTAGGGTGGTGGGAGGAGGGAGGTAGTAGTGCCACGATGCCCTAGCAACGGTCCTTGCACGTCATTCAGCCCTATTGTGGGGCATTATGCGGCATAGGGAGGCTATTGAGAGGTCATCACTATAGTCGTCAGGAGCCTTGAGACACCGAATGATGCCTGCATCAAGAGGCTGCACGTAAGAAGTAAGATTCGGCTTGAAAAACTCAAGCCAGATATTTTTTGGCTTGTAGGAGATCGTGTGCCCTGAGAAGTTGTCATGAATAAGAAGGATTTTCTGTTTCTGGTGCCCCATCTCGCGATCAAATTTATGAATGTACCTGTGATGTTAGATCAGCATCGTTTCGAAGAAGAAAGAATGGAATATACTCATCATACAACACGCTTGTCATCCAAGCCTTCTTGTTGTTGCGATAATAGATCGACGGTCGCATTCGAGCAGAATTCTTCTTGTTGAAGGCATGAAGGCTTTTGTACTTGCCGATGAACATAAGCAGGTATTTCTCTGAACTAGTCTCATTACAGAGCGCAAGAACAGAGATTCGGAACTTGTCCTTCTTCTGTCCTGACATTGCGGCTGAGCACAGAGTGCGATCAGAAGGTGCGGATGGGAAAAAGCTTGTTTCATCGGCATTAAAGCGATCTTCAGGTGGAAACTTGACCGTGATGCGACGCATGCGTTGACGCTCCGCAATGACAGCCTTAAGATCAACAAATCCAGCTTTGCCGTGGCGACGACGTTCCTTGAGAGAGTAACTTAAAGACTATGAGTTTAGGAATGGGTTCAAGAATCAAGGTGCACACTGTGATTTGAATGATTGAAGCCATCCGGTCCCTTTCAGCCGGTTCTGCTCAGGAATTTTCAACACTTCCTCAAATCTCTTTCGCTTTTCAATCAACATAGGACCAGTTACAGGCTGCCTTCTCCTTTCCATATCCTTCATCCAAACTCTCAATGCTTCGTCAACCTCTGGGCATGTAAGAAATCGAGCTCGCTTTGTAGAGAGAGCAGTCGTGCCCTCGGTTTCGAACTGGACACAGAGTTTGTCATGTTGTGCCCATTGCTTTAATAGGGCACTTTGTGTGAATGTCAAACAACCACCATCTTTGTCGTGACATGTCGCAAAGTGTCGAACAATATCTAATTAGTTGGTTTCAGATCCCTGGTGTTCCTCGTAGTAGTCGATGACTTGAAGCCAATCAAAAAGAGTAAGATCTTGGCGTTTATCGTCATGCGAGAACTTTGCAATAGTCTTTAGACCTTGTTTGTTGCGAACGAGTGCCATGACTATAAAGATTGAGAGCCCCGACAAGCAGACTATATTTATATAATAGACAGGAACACTCAACATGAATAATGAGAGGTGGACACTACTTATTTAGACTCAAATGAACAATGACAAGCTGTGTTTATGTTCAAAAAAGGCAACCTTGAGTGGAATAATCCACCTATCCAAGTATTTCATATATCAATAGATAATGGCATGAAATATTCCCGCCTTTCGACTTAGGAGACACTCGATTGCTATTTCATATGACATCTATTTCATTAACTAGTATTCCATATCGCGTAATCAACTGTACATCTTCAACCATTCTTCATCCATATCTCTTTTTATCCTTACTCAAATTGTATCGTTCTAGACTTATTTTGAGTCTTCTTAAGTTAAGGCTAATGACTATAACATTAAATTATACAGTACATTGAGATTTCTCACTTTTTAATACTAAATATTCTCTAACTATTATATTATTTCGACCGTAGATTCATATTCTTTCTAAACATTTTTTAAGCATAACTTCACTTATCCTCACTCAAAACATTTGATCTCAGATTCGTTTAAATTCTTCTGTAGTCATTTTAGATGAACGGCAGAAAGCGCCATAGCGCACTCTAAAGAAAGATGTTGATTCTAATATTATAATTTATTTATATTAGGGAATGCGAATATCCCTGAATGGACACTTATAGATATATTTAGTCATTGCTTCATCCTCGTCATTATCCCATCACCGTCGCCATTGTTATTCGGGAGTTGTAGTCATTGTCATTCAGGATCTGCGCTGTTGAGAAGTTGTCTGCCTCTGCTGCTATTATAAAGATAGCAGCAGCAAGTCCAGTACAGAGGCTATAGCCTAAGAAACACCCCAAAGACCTCCTGATAATCGTTAGAAAGATAGTGGCAACAGTTGTCGCTCACTGAATGGTTGAGGACAGTGATGATGGTAAGAAGATAACAAAAAAACTATCTGATTGCATGTTTATGCAACCTCTCAGAGTTTGCCGGATCGTGAGAATTAACGAGAAATTTACTAATACTATCTCCTACAGCAGCATTCATTATTGCCCACCCCATCCTGCCCATTGATCATTTGATCAAAAATGTGCTACAAATGCGTAGCCCAGGGCATTCTCTACCCATTCTAGGGTCCCCTGATCATCCTCTATCAATATCTAATCTAGCTCTGATCTGCTATCAGGTCACCCCACCCCATCCCAATTAGGACTCACCTACTCCATCTCAAATACTTAGGCTTATCCCTCCTCTTACCTATTATGAATATCCCTCCTCATCTCATTTGGGAAGGAAAAGCGCAATCCAGCCATCTCAGCACCAGCCAGGTTGGCTCATTACAACTAACAGTCAAAAACACGTTATTCTGCCCTATAAGTATAATGAAATAACATGTTATTCCTAATGCATAAGGTGAAGGAAAAGACAAGCTTACAGATAATATGACGACTGCCAGCCCGTTGCGTAAGTTTTCGACGAATCGAGAGACAACAAGAAACCTACAACAGCGACACTGTTCAAGAGTTTGAGCAAAATCTGCTAGAATAAATGCGGATAAATGATAACAAGAACTAGAGCAACCAGATCCTATGGAGGGATTTCTGAATTATTGGGTAATCGTACGTAATTGATGCTGGTGCAATGTCAATAAGAGAAGCGCGGCCCGAAGAAAAGTATTTACAGTAGCAGTGGAAACCAGCGTCACCGAAAAGCTAAAAGGTTGGTTAGATGTATTGAGAAGAAGACCAGACTTACCAAGGGCAACTTCGAGTATGACAGAGCTGTTATTGATAAACTTATAAAAGTAGGCTATAAACACTATCAAGGTAGGTAAAAGTAAGGGAAGGGATACAAGGACAACGGAAGGACATACATTGTCAATGTTGGATGCAAGTAGATAACGGCCAGGTTGAAGCCAACGACGTAGTCGTGTATTAGGATTACCAATGGTCAAGGCTAAGACGCAGACAAGGTCGGACAGGATGGCGCAGTTGTCGAGGAACAAGACTGTCTCGATGTACAGTCAGTTCACAGTTCAGACTTGGAGGACGGCGACAAGGATGGACTGACCAGTGATAGCTAAGGCAATGAAGACGAAGTTGCGGAGGGTTGATGGAGAAGGCTGAATCTGATGTCGGAGTCATTGAGACTTATTGGTGAGAATGTAATAAGTGCACTACTGAAACAACAGCGACAATAATGACAAACATACCAGTGAGGGCTGTCGATAATAATATGACTACGTTTCTTTGGATGCTGTGCCTAGTTATCCTACAGAATAGAACGTAGAGAATGGTGAGCGACATCGAATTCGAAGCAAAGAGAAACACTACCATTAGCTTATTAGCATCCCGCCATGCTCGTCACAAAGTGTATCGCGACATCGGCTCCAGATAGTCGTAAGGGAAGTCAACCCCATCGACTGCTAGGCCTATTGTTTTCTGATGAGCGCGAAAGTTCTTTTGGTTGCAGCGTCTAATTATCTTATGGAATAGAACATAGAGAATGGTGAGCAACATAGAATTCGAAGCAAAGAGAAACATTACTGATAGATTATTAACAATACTAGAATATTTGCAGAGGTATATAAGCCTCACATTTGTACCGCGATAAATACACATTTCTCTTCTCCTACTTGATATTTAAGGAAACTATAGCGATTTCGTACCAGCGTGATCGAGGACAAGTACATTGATGTCAAGATAACACGTCATAAAATGAAGTTACAAGTCCAGATACATGTCTAAGTAGTAATAGTGAGTGAAGAATAGACTACAGAGAGCTGTCAAAGGTACAAGAAATTGCGAGATACAAGTACATTACAGGTCTGTTCGCGTTTAGACTGTGTTCATGGGTCGAGACTCTTGTTCAAATTGAGAAACCCATTTCTGCTCGTCGCGTCTACGAGTAGCCTTTCAGATCATTCGGAAAAGAATGCCAACCATGAATTGACTTCTCGCCCCTTCTCCTTCCCTTCAGGCTTCTCTTCACCTGATAGGGCACTAATAATGCTGATGACACTCTTCAGAGTATAGGATTAGACAGGCGTGGCCTTTACAGGCTTTTGACAGATGGAACATGTTAGCAACAGGCCATTGAATTTGACTTCCGCCATGATGATGCGGAATTCTTTGAGGAAAATATTTTTGGAGGATATCATAGCTCGCAGGCACTGGAGCATGGGAATGGACATATCGGGTTCGTCAAAGTCGGCACTGTTTTTGTACTCGTTAAGCTTGGTATCAAACTAATTTTTGATACAATCTTCACAAAAGGCATGCCTATAATTGGGTAATCTGCAAGCATTGTTGGAAATGAACATGAACGGGAGGAAGGACAGACATACATATAGGGGCGACGCATTATGCAAGAGCATATTGTACACGCGAGTTTCTTTTGCAGCTTCTGGACAAATAAAATGAATGAAACGGAATTGGCCGTAAAAGAGAACGCACTTTTTCTTTATTCTCCATGATGTCTAATCCCCTAATCACTTTCTGGATGTCGCTTTGGATGTCGGTTTGACCTTGACAGAGGTCCTAGGACAGGGTAAGCAATACGTTGATGATTCTTGAAAAAAAAAATGCACTTTTTCGAGCTGAGAGGCTGGTAAATCGTCGTTATGGCGAGAAGAGATGCGCTTAGGCTGCTTGGTCATCGAAGCTTCATCAGAGGAGAGCTCATGTAACTTGGAGGCGGTGGCAGTGCTGGAGCGTCGTCATCAGAGAAAATATAGATGTAGTCAGACTTTGGGTACATGCGCTTGGTTGGCGCAGAAGCTGAGGGCAGATTCTCTCCATCTTCGCATTTGACTTGCACGGGCACTGGCCTCCTGCGCCTGCATTGCACGCGCTTTGCCGAGTTGCGCTGGGTTAGTGCTGATGCATCACTGTTTGACGGCTGATTCTCTGCACCTTCCCCATTGTGTTTAACGTGCCTGCCCCTCTTTGGCCTCGACGACTCTTCGTCAGATGAGACATCAATTGTATCCCACTTTCGCTTGACCGGCGCTGCTGAGGAGGAGATTACAGGAGGCATGGATGGGCTTGGTGGTGGGAGTGACGACATGCTTTTGTTTTATGTGGCAGAAATTGCAACAAGGAAAGGTTCTATCGAAGCAAGTGAAACTAAGGGATGGTCGATGGAGGAAGAGATGGATCTGCTCGCGTGACTCTCACGTACTGCAAATGCCATGTGTCGGCATAGGCCAAATTCTGTCATTCAAAAATGACCTCTTCCGAGTGAATATTAAGACTCAGATCCTCAAACTAAATAACATTGTTATAGTATAATATGCTACTAATAGTAGCCAAAGGTGGTGAGATAGGTACCTAAGTTCTATTGGATCAATCACTCTCTGTATCGCATAACATAGTATAACAGTATCTGTCTGTCTGTAAGCTCGTTAACATAGAAATCATCTCACCTTCCAAGACATTAACTGATGTCCAACCAAATACTCAACCCCACAATCGCTTAAACCCCTCGACAAACCCCGTCACCATGTCCACCAACACGGTCTCATCCCCTGCCAAACTCAGGGGGCATCAAGCTCCTGCAGTGTAAGGCTGACGGCACAAACTGGATTTTCTTTCGTGACTGTTTCCTATTCGCAATGAATACCGCTAGTCTAAGCGAGCATCTGGAGGAGGAATCCATTGGCGGAACTCCCAACGAGCCCGTGCCACTAAATGTGGCTGATACATCAAACATGACGGATGTGAAGAAGGCAGCCACAAAAGAGTACCTGCAAAAGTGCCGGATTTAGAAATCTCAGCAGACCGTTATCAAGCAGGGGATTGCGTCGTGCATTCCGGATTCGAGGGTGAAGGGCAAGAAAACAGCAAAGGGGATGTCAGAGTACCAGAAGAAGTTGAAGATAGTCACGGTTGATCTACGACGCAAGCTACAAGATGAGCAATATGCAGAGGGAGCAGATGTCAAGGCTCACCTCACAGTCCCTACGCGAGGACCTTATCGCGATGGGAGCAGATCTGGACGATGATAATTTTGTTGCCTTAGTCCTTGGATCCCTCCTGGTATCCTTCGAAATGTATCTATCGGCACTTACAGGCACAGCCACACTCATTGGCAAGGCACTCGACCCGGATATGGTGCTACAGGGCATTAGTGATGAGGCGGACCGGCGGAAGGTTAGGTCTGCAGGAATGGGTAAGAAGGAAGCTGCGTTCTATAATGAGAACAGCGGCCACCTTATGCACTAAGGACAACTAGTTAAATCCCTATAACCAGTGGGGGTATTACTGTAGAGGTCTACTACTAGTATAAACGAAGTATCAAAGTCCTAGGTCTCCAGGACTACAGGATCCCATGCCATATCCTCAAGAAGCCTGATTTAGTCGACCTGGCATATCTTTTGAACCCATAAATGGAATGACTTAGGAATCTTATCAGACATCGATCTATGGTATATTTAAAAAATTCCCAAGTTGCAGGCCATGGGTATAATAAGTACAGAGCTTGTTAGATCTGTTTGATATGGCGCATTTTTGTAATTTCTTAATATCTCCTTAACTATTGAGGTTATTAAAAAACTGTTTACAACACTGAATTCCCAGCTTAAAAAAATATAAACCAAGTTATCACCCTCCTTACAGCCATCTCCAATAGCAGCATTCATTATTGTCCACCTCATCCTGCCCAGTAATTATCTGATCAAAAATGCGCCCTAATAGGGCTTACCCCACCCATCCTGGACCCCATTCATCAATCCTAGGAACATCCCCCAGATCTATCAATATCTGATCTGTGGTTCCTGATGATTCCCACAGTGATGTCATCCCACCCAGTTAGGCAGAACCCTACCTTCTCCGCTTTTTTGGTCATATGACTCTTCTCATATCATCAGTATCATGCCGGGATGCCATGCCATGCCAGGATCTGCCAGGCAGTGCCAGCTGGCTGCCAGGACGCACCTGGCGTGAGAAACAACTAGTTGTTTGAACCTTCAGCCCAGAGCTAACAACTAGTTACTGTAGCGTTTCGACCGTAACTTCGCGGCCTGTGACCCGATATGGTGCGAAGCTACAGCGAACAGCTTCGTAACCAGGCACGGAGGTAAAAATTACCTGATTTGGATGTGCCCGCCGCAAGGCGGGCCCGAAAATTTCCTTTTTGAGCGATGCAACCCTGAAAATGTTGGCCGTGATCCGATATGCTATATGTATAGCTTCGCTTCGGGAGGTGCCGTGACCCGATATGCGAATTAGCGGTCGAAACGCTACAGTATTAGCAGTGAGGACAGGCTCCCCAACTCAGTAGCTCATCTATAGATAGGTTCCCAATGCTGTATTAGCCATTTTCGCATTTTTGCTTATTTCATATATAGCAGCTGCCCTAAATTGGGGCCAGCCACCTTCAGACACTTAATTATGACTATTCTACAAAAGGAACCATGTCATTTGGTGAAGGGACCAGTGCTTTAGCCCTCAGTCTTCCTCCTCAGCGGAGTTTTGATCAAAATTCCCACGCTCTCGGCAGAGGATCGTCTACTCAATTCTTCGTGTCCTACACATGCTACTGACCCCATTTCTTTTGTAAAACGTGTATATATGTTATATATATCATATCCAGGTGTCAAACTAGTAATTTGATGAGGTGATTAGATCAGGAAGTCGTCCATAGATCTGTACTGCTATTTTGCCACTATTAAAATTAACAATACTTTTCAACTATTTATTATGGTATACTCACTAATGTGAGTATACCATTCAGTAAGCTGTTAGTATACTCGTTGACTGCTGCTTTTGGTGCAGTCAATGAGCAGTCTGACCGGTTATTACCAGTTACTGACCGGCCTAACCGTACACCAGTTAGACCAGTTATTAACTGGTCAAAAGACCGCAGTTATGCATCGGTTACAGTTAGACCGCGATTACGGTCACCGATTAGGCCCAAAAAATTTTTCTCCTGTGGAGCGTGGTTAACGGTTAGGGTAGGTAAGGTTCAAAGACCTAACCTAACCTGACTTTCAAACGCTAGGTTAAACCACAGGAAAAGGACGCAAAAAAGCGAAGCTAACTATGACCAGATAACACAGGTTAGCAGAGATGGGAGTGAGACAGTGCAGAGAGCACACCTGTGGCCCACAGAGATGTCCTTGATAAGGAGTCCTTGAAAAGGAATGGGTATCTGGGCACAGAAGCCATCAAAATTGAATGGCTGGATATGAGACATAAGCACATACTGGGAGCAGGGGCAGAATTTGCGAGTTTGAGGTGTAGCAAATGGTGGCAATAGGCTCCTAGTGGGTCTATCCATCAGCCCTGAGCAGGAGGACTGAGTAGAGAGAGTAGTGCTTGCCTGGGAGAGCAAAAGTGTGCAATTCCCACAAATTAGGCACTTTGAGCCTGTCTGGACTGGTTTTGGGCTGGCTAGGGGGCTTCAGACAGTGCTCTAGAGGGGTGTGGCATCAGTCCTGAGCAAGAGGACTGGAGGGATAATAATCTGCTTGCCTCAGAGAGAAGATGATGGTAAAAGGCAAAGGAGCAGAGTATTAGTCATCAGGATTACACATCCTAGAGCACCCTGGGAGTGGCCTCTGTTGCTACTGCAACACCAAACACAGGCTAGGTAAGTGTAGGTCAATGACTAGAAGGGAGGTAGGCTGCAGTAGAAGCAGCAGGGAGTGAGCCTTTGATCAAAAAAGGCAATTCTTGACCAGATGACGATTCAGTGATATGACCGGGATATCTTGAGATAAAGGCGGGTGCGATCATTTTTGAGATGAGATAAGACAAGACTGAGATTAACTTGAGAGGCTAAGATGACAGACTCAATCTCATCTTGTCTTGTTCTTATAAATGTCACACTATTACAGTAGAACAATACTCTCATTCAGCAAGACTGAAAACAAGATATGGTAGCAAATGAGATGAGATGTCCTACTACTACTGAATCAGAGAGATCAAAAACAAGTCACCCAAATCTCATTTCAGTCACCTGAATCTCATTTTGAGAACAAGATATGCTTGTGATCTAGATGCAAACATCGAACAAGATCAGTATACTTGACCCAATAAGACAAGACAAGATATTGTACTTACAAGATTCAATCAAGACGCCCGAGACGCCCAATATCTCATTGCCGGAACAAGACACATCGAGCCCATCAATACATGGGATACGTATAGCATCCAATCATCTTCCCGTCTCCCCGCTACACCTTCCGCGACGAGTCTTGTTGGTCCGGGTGGCAACAGGCTCTCTGGCCAGCTAGGGTGTGTGTACCGACCATCGCGGCGTGAAGAACGCATTCTAAATAACTATCGGAGATTTTGTTACAGCGAAATAAATGATAGGCTTACCTCGATGACGGCCAGAAGCAAGTGCAGTCAAGGAAACGACGTCGTCCCGCTGCTCGCGTTCTGGGCAACAACATCAGGAAGTTAAAATCAGTCGGTGGGAGGCGCACCTTCATACCCAGCTCATCAATAAATAATTCCCCGTCATATTTGATCCTATGCCACACCGACGACCCGAATGAAGACACGACATGGAGGCACTAGGTGAAGCAGTGTCAACGAGCTCATCGGGAATATACTGTGGTAGGGAGTTCACATCCGGGAGAGCGACGTGGACGGGCTTGCGGGACCGCCAGTGGCCGAGCAACAGCAGTGACCATAGCTGGCTGGCAGCGAGGGAGAACAACAACTGATGGTGGTGGTAAGAAGAAGAAGAACACAGCATGAGACAGTGTACCTTCTATTATGCCGAACAAACAGATCTCCATTGTTTGATCCACATCTCCGGCGTTGACGATGAGACGAGTGTACTTGAGAGAGGCGCGTAGCCGCAGAAGATGACAGTGCCGACATAGAGACGAGCATCTAATAAGTCGTGCAGCAGCAACATGTAGTTGACCACTGATCAGCCACCCGCGCCGGACTGTATCCGAGGTCGAGGTGGTGGTGTTAAGAGAAGAGAGAGATGATCGGATGATTCGGACGCCGAAACAAAGAACGGATCACATGACCGGCCCAATTGGCATAAAGTTCAAATCACACTAGCGATAATTTTCAAAGATTTAATTCAAACAACCGTTCCCAGTGTTGCTCAAAACTACATGCGGAAGAATTTGTAAGGACAGTATGCTGAGCTGCCCGAACGATCCGGCAATTGCCGGATAACGATCAATCGCGTCAGATCTGGACTCCTTGCTTCTTACCACCACAGCAACACGTTCTCTTCGTGCTGTGCGGCCTCAGAACTGTCTCTGGGATCTTTCTGCCTTGTGCTCTTCGTTCTCCTTTGATTTTCTACGGTAGTTTGGTTCTGCTTCGGCCGCTGCGCCCTCGGATGCATTCCGGGGCGCATTTTGGTGTCCGTCTTCGCGACGACACCACTCGACACGGATCTGGGACGCGTAAGCCCTCTGTACGAGGCCGCATGATGACTGGAGTATCTGGATGGCGTCGCGCCGCCTCTCATTACCCAATATCGCCTTGGATCGGACGCGCTGCCCCCATCTTAGCGACGGCGCTGTTACAACACAAAACGGTGCGTGATTTCTTTGCTTGTGATGGATGACTTCTCCATCTTACTTCAACCTCTGTTGCACCGCAGACACGATCTCTTTGCTCCAGACCCGACCATCGCCCCGCAGTACCTCCCACCGTTGTTCAACCATCACCCACATGTCATTTGGTCCCAGTTCTTGTTCGTTCAAGCAGCCGGGACTCAAACCTCATGGCTCGTGCTCGTCGATAACCCTCGTGCAATTGCCCGAGGGTCGTCGGCGTGCACGAAAATAGTGACAAGAGGTGACGTGCACGCAAAAGGCAGTTTGAGTTTGGGGCCGGGGTGACGGGTTGCGGTATACCGCGAATACCGTGCGATATACCCGTACCGTCTACCGTGCGCTGACGGTACGGTTTCCGACGGTACGGGTACGGTCTGCAGATGCGATACCAGCGGTTTACCCGGGCTGTTTACTAGGACTCGCGGAGCTCAAGAAATGCGGAGTCCTCTATGCATACCGCTACACTAAGGACACGGTTAAGATGTCAAATACAGGCGCATCCGTTATTGCCATGTACGGGAAGTTTGTGGTACCAGATGACGCGCCCGACGTTGTACGACAAAAGGTGGAGGACTGCCTCATTCGAACCGCTTCGAGTGGCACGAGAATGGTGACTAGACAGTTTGGCATCATGTACCAAGTGCATCTCGAAAACTGCTTTTCCCTACACACTGACGATCAATCAGTTATTTGAACACATCATGCCACTGGCCTATCTGTCTTCTTTGGAAACTTGATCTCAGCCTAGGACGATTCAACACCACAAAGCACTCGAACCGCCATTTCTACTTAGGAGACGACGGCGGTTACCATCCACTACCAACATATGGCGACGGCGGCGTCATCGCCGTGAAGTGGATGGAGATTGCAGACCGCATTGTTCTGATGAGACAAGGGCTTTGGTGAAATGGGAGAAGGGCGACGTGGTGGTCTTCAACGTTATATTCTTTTATGCTCGATTTTGACAATCTGTCTGAATCCTAATAGAACCAGTGCAACATGCTCGAGAACCATGGAATAGAGAGAGGAAAGTACTGGCAAGTCTATGTGCGCCATTATCCGGTCCGATCACCCGAGTGGTGATCAAGACACTCTTTGTGCTTCCGAGCTCTCCATCTTACCACCATCATCTCATGACGCCTGGTCTCTGAAGACCCCCCGTTCTACATTCACATATCTCCTTTTCTCTCTTTTCTTGTGATTTGCGGGCTTGAAGAGCCACGGCGGCCCCACGGACGCGTAAGCCCTCCAACGAGGCCGCAAATCTTTGAAAACGATAATGGACACACCATAACTTCCGAGACTTGGGGACTGGACGCCGCCCTGTCTGCTGGCAGACGACGTCTTCAAGGTGCATCCTATTTTCTCTGTTATCGGCAGTAACTGACCACCCGCGACCACAGCGCTACCACGACGACAGCAGCAGCACCGCAACAACAACCGCGTCACAATGACAACAATGGCGCCACACAACGATACGGCACCCCATGATACTGCCGGCATCTCCAACTGTCACCACCGACTACAACAACAATAACGACAGCATTCACCAGAAAAGGGCAATGGCCCTGCAGAGCGCGTAAGCCCTCGAACGAGGCCCCGCATCGAAGAACATGATGATGGCGACCTCTGGCGATAGACGGCTTGGGAACCCGCCATCGTGTTAGATCACGCGAGCTAGAGGACTACGCTGCGCTGTCTGCTGGCAACGCAGCGTCCTCAAGGTGGGTATTGTTCTTGTCGTATTTCACTACTGGCTTACATTTTCTCCGGGATCGGCACAGCAACCATGGCAAGACGCAGTGGCGACAACATTCTCTGGACAACGGCAACGACATTCTCAATACAACGGTAATGACATCCTTAGCATCACGTTCGTCGTCGGCACGCCTCAAGAAAATCAACATGTGAATAGGGGGATGAGATTGGGTGAACAAGATGGGAACGGAGAGGAACAAGATGGGAATGGGGAGGAACAAGATGAGAATTGAGGCCTGAGGCTCAGGTTGTGTTGCTTATATCTTGTTCATATTTGGATCTTGTTTCTTTGATCTTGTCTTGTGTAGATCTGAATTCAACTTATTCTATCTTATTTCAGTATTGTGAGGGACAATAAGATAGGACAAGATTGGATTACTGTGTACTGTATTCAGGCTCTATATGACTGTAAGAGATCTCATCTCATCTCATCTTGAAATTGATCGCACCCGCCTATCTTAAGATAAAGCGGTCAGTTTTCATGACGATTTGACTCGGTTTGACTCAAATAAAGCTAGCTGATTTAACTTCCTTATGCAGGAAGGTGGGAGAAGGATGGAGGAGAGGTGTGGGGCGTGCAGAGGCCTCTGAAAATGCTCCCTACCCCTGGAATCCGTGTTTACATCAAACAGAACGAGTCAAGTGCGACCATGGCGTATACTATACGAAAACTCCAACGGGCGAAGGATTTGAAAGAGCAGGTTTGACGTAATATACCTCAATCATACGAACTGGGGGGTGGAAGACGACTCAACCAAGAAGCAAATCGATTCGGGGCGCGGTAATGTTTGCAGTTGAAGGCCTGTTCACTGGACAAGCTGATTTTATTTGGATAAGGACCAAATGAGAACTATCGGCAGAGGTGACAGACTCAGGTCATTTCGTTCACACCTGTTGTATTCCAACAATGTCTGGATATTGTTAAACTGATATTTCAATGAACCGAATGTTGTCCTTCCAGCTAGTTCTACGAATCTAGCGCACATCGTGTCCGTTAAAAAGCTCATCTAGTTTTACGTATAACTCGCGAATCCTCCTTAATATAGAGCGACAAGCTTTAGATGATGAGAAGAATAACGTAGACCCAACGCGGCGAATTCGCAGGATGCACGGGCGTGAATTGCGCCTTGACCAATGCAAAGATGCTATTCGCTCTATCAACAACTTTTCAGTCAGTGTCAATGACTTCAGCGTGGCGCGTCACCTGACTGGCTCTTAGCCGTACACCTCTCCTAGTAATGTTGAAGTCATCAGAAGGTGTCCACGGCGCATCACACGGCACACAAGTGTCCCAAGCATTGAGTAGCTATACGCCGAGACAAACATGTGCAAGTCTGCGAGCCCGGGTGTCCCATAGTGACAGATATAAGATTTAGCCCGGTGTGACGTGCACATGATCCTGACAAACGCATGGCGAGTCACTCAAATTTCTTTCAAGAGCCCCATGATTGATAAATTATGCGGAATATACGCACATCGTGTCTGCTCGTAAACTTCTCGATGCTAACTCAGAACAACCACAGATCAGTGTTCCCTCAAGAGCTAGTTGATGAGATTATTGAGTGATCTCTGGTTGCGCAGAATGGCTTAGATGCCTATGTTACCACCAGGACATTCTGCGACAGCCCGAGTGCTCTGAGGGCTCATCGTATTTTCGGTCCAGGCACGAGAAAAGTGCTGTTCAAGACGATTATACTCGCGGATGTTGCCTATTTGTCGGATTACGATGACTTACCTTTGGCGTGCAGTTCGCGCCGTGCTTACCCATGGGAAGTGGTTCGGGAAATGCTTTCCATCAAAGATATTCGCACCGGTGTACTGCTTTTCGGCTTCTATGGAATGTCGACGTTAAGTCGAATCCCAGCCGTCGCCTCTGTTTGCCCGAATGTACAGTGGTTTTCGCTATTAGCGATTGAGCTGTCCACTATAAACAGCCTACATACGTGGCAGGGACCAAAGGAGGTATGCATAGGCTGCTAGACTGGTCCTACAAATCATTGGTCGATGTAAACGCGGATTCCGGGGGTAGAGAGCGTTTTCAGAGGCCTTTGCACGCCCCACACCTCTCCTTCATTCTTCTCCCACCTTCCTGCACAAGGAAGTTAAATCAGCTAGCTTTATTTGAGTCAAACCGAGTTAAACCGTCATCTGGTCAAAGAATTGCCTTATTTGATCAAAGACTCACTCCCTGCTGCTTTCACTGCAGCCTACCTCCCTTCCAGTCGTTAGCCTACACTTACCTAGCCTGTGTTTGGTGTTGCAGTAGCAACAGAGGCCACTCCCAGGGTGCTCTAGGATGTGTAAGCTTAATGACTAATACTCTGCTACCATCATCCTCTCTCCCAGGCAAGCAGATTATTATCCCTCCAGTCCTCTTGCTCAGGACTGATGCCACACCCCTCTAGAGCACTGTCTGAAGCCCCCTAGCCAGCCCAAAACCAGTCCAGACAGGCCCAAAGTGCCCAATTTGTGGGAATTGGACACTTTTGCTCTCTCAGACAAGCACTACTCTCTCTACTCAGTCCTCCTGCTTAGGGCTGATGGATAGACCCACTAGGAGCCTATTGCCACCATTTGCTACACCCCAAATTCGCAAATCTTGCCCCTGCTCCCAGTATGTGCTTATGTCTCATATTCAGCCATTCAATTCTGATGGCTTCTGTGCCCAGATACCCATTCCTTTTCAAGGACTCCTTATCAAGGACATCTCTGTGGGCTATCTGGTCACAGGTGTGCTCTCTGCACTGTCTCACTCCCATCTCTGCTAACCTGTGTTATCTGGTCACAGTTAGCTTCGCTTTTTTGCGTCCCCACCCACCTCTCCCATAGTAATTACATTTCATGTATTATCTACATTCCATGTACTGTAAGGATACGCTGAATTGATGAGGCCCCTTAGGGTCCGTTTTGGCCTAACTCTGTGTGAACTAAAAGCATAGGTCACTGATAAGGGCGCAGCACGCTCAAATCGCAACTGTTTTACTCGCGGATAGAAGCGTTGGAAAGCTGGTGAGAAACCGCTCAAGATGACACCCAACACAATGGGGTAGCGGCGTGGCGAAGCTCACACCAAAGCGGAATCTGCTCTCAGCGAGTTGAGCACTTGGTACAAAATAGTGAATATCTCGACGAGTTGTAAACGGATTTGGGCGCGGATAGAAGCGTTGCATTCCTCGCATTTGAGAGTACCTATTGCATAACAGCTACCTGTGCTAGGCCTTGTCTACAGGGCATAGGAAAATGAAAACTATTAAAGCTCAATTATGCGAAATGCGAACTTGTTGAATATCTCAGCGAGTTGTACACCAATTGGGTCGCGGATATGACCATTGGATTGGGCATGCTTGAAAGCACTTATTGCACTATGAATAGACCTAGGAAACAGGCTGTGAAAGCGTCAGCAAAACGAAGTCTGCTGGAGCAAAGTTGAGAACTTTGGAGAAGTAAGACTGTAGCGAGCTTGGCTAGTAATGTCAGAGTGTAGTGAGCATCACTACATAAAGGAAACATGCTGACGAGGCCAGCATGCATTTAGAGGAGGTATAGGAGGGCAGAGGCCTCTGAAAACGCTCCTTACCCTTGGAACCCGCTTTTACTTCGATGACGTTGTTGCCTGGAACTAGGATTCAATGGGAGCAATGCATGCCCATTCAGGTAGACTGTCTATCGGTGCACTCCATGAGGCACCGCGCAATCTCTATTGTGTCCCCCCAGTCGAATGCTCTTGTAACTGTCTCGGCTCGTAGGGTTGAGATTGTAGCAGCCCACGGAGAGCTAGGCGCACTTCGACAGGTTTTGAAGGGTGTAGGTGGCGTGGAATCCTTGGATGTCAATCTCACAGGTACGTGGCGGAGCACTGCTAGCTTGCAAGTGACCTAACTTACGTTCAGAGAATTCCCCAAACATCAGGGACTGGCTAACGATCGAGCCTTGCCTCAAGCATTAGAATGCCCTAACTGATATCAAAATGTGTTTCCATTACCATACTACTATGGCTATCGTACGAACCCTGAACGTCTTTTTATCATCGCGTCCGTCATTGGAGAGAGTTCATCTCACGATATTCCTACAAACGACGGGTGAGAAGAATTGCCCGCTCACTAACTCCGTCCAGGGAGCATTGGAGAGAGTCATGCTGAAGATGGTAAGCAGGGGTAGTTCTTTGGACGTTGTATGGGTTTGGGTTGAGGGGTTCATGAATGACGAAATCTGTTTAGAAAAGGAAGAGTGGCAACGGGTGCTCGCTACTAGTGAGTGTGTTGAGGCGCAATACCCAGCGAGAGTACATGTTCGACAGGACTATGTGCGCGCGCGACATGTATCATTGTGGGACTGGAATAGCCGAGTATTTTGAGGATCTAATGCCTATGTTCGCTTTCTTGTGATGCGTTATTGGTAATGTTTGAATGTATCATTGTGACACGCTTAGTATGAACTGAACAAAGATGCCCAACTCATCACTCTCGCTGAAAACGAGATTGCCATAGGCATCTACATCTGCTCGCTGATTATTACTTTCATAGCTATACACATTGAAGTCGAATCGGGAGGAAAGCGCGAGGGCTCGGGAAGTATACCTCGGACAAATACCTTCATACCCCCAGAATTGCACTTGTCTTCCTCCTCCATTGTAGTCTCAGAAATCTTCAGACCAAAGGCCAATGTTATATCATTGATCTACCTCTATCAACGTCTATCCACTGCTTCGGGACGTACACTCGTTACTCTTGTCCTTACCTCCTCGATATCCTTCTGTGCTCGCGATGCGACCAGGTGCCTGAGACGTTGTCGTAGGACTCAGTAGGTGGCTACTTGGAGATTGGGGAACATCCATTGTGGTCAAGCATTCTGAACCGACCTTGATAGTGCGTCCATGGGGAAACTAATAGTAAATGAGTTAAGTGGAGTCGTGATGTAGCCACCTAGTATGATTAAACAAGTACACTCCTTTCCTCGTGTGTCAAGCTCCAAATCATAGCTAGGGGAAAGTTAGTATATTCATACGAAATCATCAATACACGCACCCAATATAGCTAAGCTTTTCCTTGGTCTTGCGCAGTGTTTCGAGATCCGCCGTCCTGCTGAAGGTATAGCCTCACATCAAGAGATATCTTGTCACATCTCATTCTGCACTGTTCAGTGGTCGAGTGAGATGCCGTAGTGCGAGCCCTTCAAAGACAGGGACAATGTGAGTGACGCCGTATCCAGAGTTAACGAACACCCCGGTCGTCAGACCTACATAATGGTTAGCAAAACAGTCAGGTATGGTTCATGGTGTACGCACCACGAGAATAGATCGTGCTCACTGTACACGCTGTCAAAGCCGTATTCCTCGAACATAAGTTGGCACTTTCGCCGTCGGTTGACCTTCGGGTTCATCGGAGGCTTCGTCGACAACACCTTCCAGCGACGGAGACGTTCTTTCAGCTTTTCATCGAAGCCTATGCTTTTAGTTCATACAGAGTTAGGCCAAAACAGACCCCAAGGGGCCTCATTAATTCAGCGTATCGTAAAGTGCCTTACAGTACATGGAATGTAGATAATACATGAAATG
>QLPD01002155.1:0-38384 GCA_003314085.1 Hymenopellis raphanipes
GACAAATCTGCGAGAGGTCGCACGATTAGGCATAGATGATTGGCACATACTTCTATCTGCGAATTCGGGCATCACCGCCTATCTAGACAAAGAAACGGGAACTATGATCTTTTGCATGCAGATCCAGTTGCAAGAACCAAATGGCGCAGTGTTGCTACGAGCACTGACTTCTACCAAATGCACAGGCAATCATTTTTGGATCAAAATCTATCTCTCGAGAGACTCATGTGACATGAGTGGTACAGCCTATATCAAGGCGTCATGTAATCGTAAGGAGTACAGGTCAATTCGACTCGTATTCATGATCTTCATTGAAATTAAATGTCAGTGTAAGCCCTGTCCTACCCAGACCTGCGTATCTAGCAGCGCATCAGGCACTACTGCAAAGACACCATAGCCAGACTTACTATCGTCTCGACCGAATCAGCCGCCGGTTCCAGCTTGATAAAATATATACAGTCATAGCACTCCTCGGGAGCGACTGGCGGAGCGAAAGCACTTCCAAGCTTCCTGTACGTTGTTAACCTTTGAGCCCACAGCATTCTCGCGACAATCGCTTACGCCACAGCGTGTTTTATGTCGTGCGACCAGTCTCGAAGTATCTTGCACAGCAAACTTCTCCTCCGATGCTTCAACACTCGACGACAAGCATCACAGTGCTGCTTTCCCTTGACTGCGGCTCTTCCTGTCGTTGGAAGACTTTCAAAGACCGATGAGTCACAGGACAATTGACGGCATGTAAAGTACGCACACGTATATCGGAGAAGAGAGTTGTGGTGGTGTGAAGGGAGCCGCAAAGAGAAGCAGGGCGACAAGCTCAGATCCCAACATGGAGGACTGAGACAAAGTTGTCGCCAGGTTTATCGGTTTATATCGCTCAGGACCGTCAGTTGAGGCGAGCTCGAGACAATGAGCATTCTCCGAATTAGATGCGCCTAGAGCGTAATGATGACGCGGCGTACGCCACTTTTCTGGTATGCAATATTGGACAAGATGAATTCTGAAGCACAGATTACGCGGTCGCTGGACTCTAAATGGATGAAACAGGCTAGTAGAAAAGTCGGGGCGAGTACGATGAACGTGGAGTCACCGCGTCCCCAGTCGATGCAAGAGTTTCCTTTTTATATAAGAATTTCCTGAAACGTATGGAAAGGCTGCAGAACCAGGTCAAGCAGCAAGCAAGTGCAGAACTCAGATCATGATTCCGCACAGCCATAGCCATAACACGGGCTTTCCCATAAGATTCAAACGCGTTTGTTCGTGTCTGTCTCTGTTGTGTCTCTGACCTAAACACTTACAAGCTGTACACACATGTGGTGTCGACTGCTTGACGCTAGAGGAAACATCGTGCTGGGACGTACCTAAGCGAACAACCTAGCCTAATGCGAGAGCAAACAGTCTCCACTATATTTGAAGCATTTGAATCATACACAGAAAAATACATCGGGACAGGATGATTCACCCAGTCAAATACACGTTTAGAGCAAAAAGTCGCCCTTTGTTTCCTTCAACAGCAGCTTATATTCCGGTTGAAACTAGACGCGTATTGTAAGAACCGCGAATCGTAAAAATAAAGATGACTCACATTAACATACGTATTCTCCCACCACTGGGTAGTCTTCGCAGTGAACTCGGCGTCCTCCGGTGAGATAATCGTTTTCGGTATCCCATTCGCAGCAGCAGCCTCCGCCAATAGTTGAACATGGCACTGGCGGTCAAGAGCAGCGAAGAGATATACTGCTTCGTCGACAGTCCGACCGACTATGGTCGTGGTGTAAGAGTTTGAAGAAGAACAGAAGAAGTAAAAAGGGACATACGTGTAAGAAGACCATGATTACCCAAAATACACGACTTCATCTTTGGCCCAAGCGCTTTCGCAATATTCTCACCCTCCTCCTGCGCGAGCACAAGACCACCAAAGTTCGCATACACACCTATAAATGAATGGATCTCATGAGTAAAAACAGAGCTTCTGTAGGAAGCGCGCACCAAGGTTATCATAAAACAGACAAGAATCCTGCGTAAGCGTATCAATAGGCCTTCCAAAAGCACTCCACGCCTTCCCATGGATGGAATGACAGTGCGCTGCCGCATGGATATCCGGGCGCGCTTTATGGATCGCAGAGTGGATATGAAAACCCGCGGTATTAATCGGGAGCTGCGCGCCGTGGGGGGAGACATGGCCCGAGGGATCAACGAGCACGAGCATCGACTTGGTCATGGTGGAGAAGTGCTCCGCAAAGGGATTCATCCTGGCCGGGGAAGTCCATTATTGAGTCTTCAGCTCAACGGATGGGAGCGCTCACCAATAATGGTCGGGGAGAACAGGATCGCGCACGGTAATATGTCCAGAGACACCCTCTGCAAAGCCCATCTTGCCCCAGTAGCGAAAGGCAGCAGCCATGTGCGCCTTGATCCATTCGCGCTCTTCATACGGAGACTCGAATTTGGGAACGCTTTCCAGTTCGATGGTACCTAGAACATCGGATATGTCAGATATGGGCGGAAGGATTTGATACTGATACGGTGCGTACCCTCCTTGTTACCCCTCCACGTCCTGCGGAGAGGGTTTTCCGCAAGATTATCAATGGACTGGTGGAATGCCGACATTCAGAGTTTAGGTGGAGTGAGGGGAAGGAAGGAGGAGCGATAACCACACAGCCATTTATGCGATACGACGTCAACTGACCCTTTTGCTCTTACACCAGAACCAGTGGGAGGAGCCACGGCCGTGAGTGAAATGCGATAAGGATAAGTGGCCGTAGGAGATGAAAATCCAATTCGGACTTGATTGCCGATCCTCAAGGAACGCGCCGGGGCGGTCCGGAGATATAAAATCAAAAAAATCCCCTTTTTTGCTTGAGTAGTAACATCCGCCCATGAAAGTCTACAGCTAAAGAAACGTCCCGTCGAGGCTCTCTCTTTCCTTCTTCTCGACTTCGTGGAAGCTACCACACCTTGTGGAAGCGTCTATCAGATCCAACAAAAACGATGGTACATCCGTTCGAGAACTTTTCCTGGCGCATCCACTACGAGGAGTCAACGTCAGAAGCAGGCGTCCAGTGTCAACCCGACCTCTTACCTGTCCCGCACGACTCTACTAGGAAATGGGGCGCGTTCCATCTCATCGGATACTGGATCGCAGAAGCTTTCGGAATCAGGTAAGTACATACGCCATTATACTGTCTTGTGATGCCAAACGCGCGCAGTCAATATCAAGTCGCCTCCACCGCCGTCGCAGGCGGATTATCCCCAGGAGCGACAATTGGCGCAGTCTTCCTCGGGCACATCATCATCTCGATCGCGTGTGCTCTAAATGGCTGGGTCGGCGCGGTCTATGGGATCAACTTCCCCGTGTACGCCCGGGCCTCGTTTGGTGTGCGCGGCACGGTAGTCGCTGTGCTATGTCGCGCTGTCGCTGCGATAGTTTGGTTCGGGACACAGACGTACCAAGGGGGTCAGTGCGTGGGCGTCATGCTCAGCGCGATCTGGCCGTCTTTTAAAAGTATGAGGAATCATCTTCCTTTGAACGCGCATGTGACGAGTAGAGAGCTATTGTGCTTCTTGTACGTGACTATTCCTATTTTTCTACTGTTCAAGCATTATTGAACACGCCTCCAGCATATTCTATATCATCCAACTTCCTTTACTGTGGATTCACATATCCAAGCTTCGATACTTGTTCATGGTTAAGGTCGTCGTTATGCCTATTTTCGGATTTACCCTCTGTATGTCATCCTTTCTCTTCACTTCCTCCTCATCTCATCACAATTTAGTCGGCTGGGCAGTCAGTCGCGCCCACGGTTTCGGCCCGGTGTTCTCCCAAGGCACTTCAACCACACCCGGAAACCCGGCAGCGTACCTCTTCTTCAGCGCCATGACCTCTGCCATTGCACCAAAAGCCACCCTCGCTCTGAACATCTGCGATTTCACGCGTTACGCCAAGTCGCCTAGGACGGTGTTATGGACCAACATATTCGCGCTGAGCATACCCGTTACACTCTGCGCGATCCTGGGCGTGGTCGTGACGAGCGCGGTACAGGTTATCTACGGGGTGCTGACGTGGAACCCGCTCCAGGTGTGTGAACTCTGGGACAGTCGTGCGGCGCAGTTCTTTGCCGCGTTCTGCTGGGCATTGGCCGTTATCGCGACCAATATTAGTGCAAAGTACGTTTGTCGGAGTCTTCACTTTCTATGTGTGCGATTCTTAAACTTGAGGTGTTCACAGTTCGACGGCCGTCGGCAACGATCTCGCTATTCTGTTTCCCAAGTACGTCGACATTCGTCGAGGCCAATATATCTGCGCGGTTCTTGGTGTTGCTGCCTGTCCGTGGATTGTTCAGAACTCTGCTAAATCCTTCACGTCGTTCCTCAGTGGCTATTCGATCTTCTTGGGCCCTATCGCGGGTATTCTCTTGACTGACTTTGTGAGCACCATTCTTTTTCTTCTTTCACATCAAAACCAGGCAGTCTAATTGTGGCGCAGTTTATTCTCCGCCGCCGCGTCATGTGCGTTCCCGCGCTTTATTATGACCCATCGACATCTACTTCGTCGGAGAGTTCCGGCGCCTACTGGTACACGGCTGGTTTCAATTGGCGTGCCCTCGTTGCATTCATGTCTGCTCTCATTCCGAACATACCGGGGTTCGCATTGAAGGTCGACTCGACGTTGCCCATCCCCCTGGGAGCGAAGTATATCTTGTAAGCGCGTTCATCCCTGACTTCGTGCTTTCAACGTTGCTTATATGAATCACTAGCTCTTGCGTGTGGCCTATAGGCTTCTTCATTGCTACTGTCACGTATCTCGTGTTCAGTACCGTGGCACCGCCGCATATCGTCATCATCAAGGCTGAGGCCAGTCAAACTTCTAGCATGGTGAATGAGAAGGAGAAGGACTGTCTTCGAGTCGTATGTGCCGACGGCGTCTAGATTCTCATTCGCATCACAGGTGGCAAGAGGATTTCTAAACTTGGCGGGGGTGTGGTGGCGAAGGGGTGAATACGTTAGCGTGTTATATTTAGACTTCAGAAGGGTGACAATGTAACGCTACGCCTTGTGCTGGCCCATCTTTTAATGTCTCTTGACGTGATCCATCACTTAGCATTGTCGGATTTAAGTCAATTTACCGGGTATTCCCGAAATTGGTCTTTCCGGCGTGATCCGAGTACTTTCTCCCTTACTCCTGCCCGGTGCACACTATTTACGCCCACTATCGTACTCCGAATGGGAAGCCACTTGATGTATATTCCATCTCCCGAGGTGGGTACATTCCTCCTTCGCTTCTACTTGATTGAATCGATCATACCGGCCCCTGCTTTCTCTCAGTCATTCATTTCGTTTAGGCTGGCGTTTAACTTGGACATTCGTGCCGTCAGATAGCAGCTCTCTTGCCTCCGCTCTTCCTCGTTCGTCATATTTGAAACTTTTGCCTTGACAGCTTTCAACGTGTTATCCACGTTGCCCAGAAAAACGCACTCTACTTCCGGCGTAGGCCCCAATCGAGGAACTCTCTTGGGAACTCCTGGCTAAAACCACGAATGAGCTCTCAGATCTGCCAAAATCACTGATCTGGGGGCGTTTTCTGGGACCTTGAGATCTTATTCTGGATCTCGGACGCAGTGCCTAGATGACACGCTCACGGGGCTTTGCGGGAAACGCGCGTCGTGAGAGATTGTGATTGGTGCATAACCCAAATGATGGGGGGGTCTCATAGCCAAATAATGATCGCCGCTGTATCATGCGCAAGCTTATCCGGGTAGCTTCCCTTCATCCTGTTACGCGATATGCGGTCAGAACTACTTATTAGTACTATTAGTATGACTGAATACGTCTCGCGACCAGCGCCGGACACCTCTCCCGTGATGCCCCCTTCACCGTCTCATTTTCTCAACGACTTCCTCCTCCCGATACGGCGCTTGAAGCCCATGCCGAAGTCGAAGTCGGAGCCTGCTCGCCTGCCAGACAACCGTATTCTATTCCCCAGTGACAATAGCACCACAACGCTTACTTCCAGAGCGTACCTACGCGACATTGCAGATCTTTGCTTCTCGAGCGGGCACGATGTTTCGACAGAGAATGTCGTCACCAAGCTAAAATACTATTGTTCCTCCTCCCCCGTGCGTGAAGAGGTCCTTTCCCTTCACGTCGTTTTACTTAACGGTGATACGACATATTCCACAATCGAGGCGGTTGCCAACTTCCACTCACCCATTTCTCCAAATACCAACTTTCCAACGAAATCCTCGTTAACTCACTCTCTTTCGAGGAATAGTTCCATTCCATCTACTCTGAAGTCGCGTCTGTTCGCCCTCCTTTCTCTGACATGGCTGCCGTTACACAAACTGTACCTTCCATCCCTTATCGCATCATCCAAGGGCAGCCCTTACCCCGCAGAATGTCTGCGCGTGTATCCTATGAATGCCGTCTCGTGGCGCCATGGAATGCAGCATGTTGCGACAATGGTTTTGCCGAAACCAGAGCAATCGCGTCTCAGTCTAGAGCACGCTGCGTTCCTAGCAGAGTTCGCGACGAGGGAGTCATGTGCCGATGGATCCCTCTCATCAGACTGTCTTTTACCCATTGCTTGGGTGTGGAATGCGATCGCGCGCATCTATGCCTCGGAAGTCATCGACTGCGATTCAATGACATTGACACCTTATTTTCCTTGTTGCAGAAAACAGCTGATCAGGAAGAGCCGGCAAGGGAGGCCTCCAATCCTTTTCGATGACGAGAAAGTTACGGAAGAGCATCTAAGCGACGCCAATAACGCATGGCGTAACCAGATGCTGGAGTTCGAGCTGAAAAGTAAGACTGTGAGTTCCATTTGTTGCCATCCACGATGCACCCCTCAAAGTTGAATAGCGAGCCATAGATGACGCAGAACTTTCGAGACAGCTTCAAACATTGCAGACTCTCATGGACCGCCTGGGTAATCCCAACAGCGACATTAGGCAAAGTTCGATATAGGAAATTATTCCGGTTAAGGTTTCCGCTTGATCATTTTCGTGTAGTACTGTACAGTTTGCGGGAGACAGTTACGAGATTTTGGCGATATATGTATATATACATTTACGATTCTCTACCGGTAAAAATGCTACCAGTTCCCACTTGCGCCACAAGCATAGTAGACCACCATTGTCTGCGTAATCACGGTGAATCCGAAAACCAAGAAGGGCGGAAGCAAGGGGAACGCGGAGATTGGGGGACACGGAAAAACGACGCGCGAAAATGTTTAGCAAACATGGTCCATTCGAGTTCCAAATGCCGGGTTACGTTGAAAACGCTCATCACTTGTCGCAGGGAGACTGAAACACTACTACAGTATCAACCTGAGTACCTGACCACCTAAGCACATTTTGATTAATAGTAAGACAGAACGGCATTCTGGATGAGAGCGATCAAAGACATAGTTTTGGTGTGACCAGTGTCACCCGAAATGCCACCAGCATCAAGTCACTAATTCCTGCTTTTCGTGCTGCTTCGACTGCATAGGAATTGAGCATGGATATCATTATGAGTGTGAACCCAGACTCAGGTGCAAATTTGTCTCACTGAAGCCTTGAAGCAGAGTGGCCAACTAGCCGGACTGGCCAGCTATGTAGGGGGACAACGTGCAGTCGTGACCCGAAGCCTCCGTTGCCTCTGAAATAGGTCCCAGAGTCCCGGCAGATATATCAATGGGCCCCAACCGGAAATGTCCAATGATCAATGGATGAAACCGGGCTTTTTTCTAAGAATACAGCGTCTATAGCGTCGGAGGATTAGTCAAGGCGCAGAGAGCAGTGACTTCCATTTTGATAGGAGAACCAAATATACACATGGGTCATACATGCTGTCATTAGTACTTAGATGGTCGTTACGTTTGCCTCGTTAGCGCCCAAGTCCATACCCTACCCAGGTGTCGAAGGCGGGGAACTGCAAACGAGGAATTATGGAGGTGGCAACGTGCGACACTGGCAACAGTCACTTGAACTCACTTGACGCGTTCAATTCTTACACGGTCCCTTCTCTTATATTACAGCCTTAGCATTCAGTACTTGCACTCTACCTGCACTGGCTCCTGCCTCGCCGTACAACTCTTGACAGACAATTCTTTGATCGTATCGAGTGGGGCCACTGTCGCCGCGACGACTATGGAAGCAGACAGCCTTCCTACCATTTCCACCTCCCACGTTTTCCCCGCCAATACCATACTCTTTCCCCGCCATACCATCGATCGTGGAATGCTAGTCTACAACGGCGCAGATCAGTACTTCCGCGAGGCTCTAGAGATCACCAAATCCTCTGGCCACAACGTGGCAGTGCAGAGCGCGGTCACTCGTCTCGAACACTGTAAGGATACATGCTTGCCGGGCCACGAGTATATCAAGGCGCATGTGTCTTACATCGTCGACGGTCAAATCTACCAGAAACCTAGCGTTGAAGTAGAGTTCCATCGCTTTACGACCTCTGCACAAGTGCAAAAGCGACAGCGGAAACTTCGCCGCAAGTTTAGGATGCACATACTATCTTCAACCCGCTTATTCTCACGGTCCAGCGATTCAGTCGCGTATGACCAGATTATCATCCGTCCCAAGGCCCACGATCCTCCCTCTGAAGTCGTCGCTTCCATGAGGATTCATTCCACTGCTCTCAGTTTCGAGCTATTCGTCTCCCTGTTTGACTTTGTAGTCACCAAGGTCGCTCCCGAATATAATCCTTGGTCAGGAAACTGTTATTATGTGTCGTCTTGGTTATGGAGCGCCGCACTCCACTTTGTTCCTGAATCGGAGCGGCAGGTGCAGAGATACGTCACGAATGCGGGGAGGTTGGGACCACTCCCTCTAGTCGATGAAGGGGGCCAAGGCCTATTCCTGTTTCCTGAACACAGCGTGGCGGAAAACATCGACGCCTTACGCCAGTTCTGGGCAAAACGGGATAGACGGTTTCGTAGTGCCGGCGAGCGATTGCGCATCGCAAATCGCATTATTGAGTGCGAGGCAAAGCTTCGAAAAGCGGACGAAGAAGTGAGTATTTCGTCTTCTGGCAGCAAGGAGAGTACTGACCGTTCTATCAGGATGAAAATGGACCCTCTGACGGTCTCCGTGCAGCAGCGCAAGAAGCCCTGAACCTTGCTATCGAGACGTTGAGGTTAAGTAGCCCTTGAGCATTTCTAGGTCCTACAGAATAATCACTGGCAGTGTGCTGTTGATCAGCCGTACAATTTCTTGCATCCGTAGACTTAGTATGCGACCATTTGTAACCTATACAGTTTGCGTTTACTTATGTTTTTGGGTGGGTAATTCAACTTCAGTCGTAAGTCAGCACGATGCCCCATGTCTTCTTTCCCTTATGTTCAATCGGTTTCTCTTGCTTTCATCGAACGCAGCAGCCGAGCACGCGATCGATTAGGATTAGAGATATACAGTAAATGAACAACGAGATGGATCTATGAACGCTGATGCGGTACTTCACAGTTCGTAGTCCGTGACTCCCGGTGCACGCCTCGCCCACATCCTTCCACACCCCATCTCTAAATCCCCATCATCAGCGATAGACACACCCGGTGCCTCGCCATTCTTCAACGGGTTCCTGAACTTGACAGACTCTCTCAGCCCCAGCGCGAGATGTATACTCGCCGGCGGCACGACGTACTCGTCCAGCTTCTCCCCATTTCCCTCCATCATCTTCCGTATATTCGACACGACCACCTCAATCTGCGGGAACGCTGGACGAGCAGCTTTATGTGCGCCTGTATCGGCGACGTCTCCGATGGCGAAGACATTAGGGTATGCGGGATCAGTCGCGGAGGAGGGGTGGATCTGCAGAGTGGGTTTGACGCGGATGTATCCGGTGGCGGGGTCGATGGCGGATGGAGACAGGCTGAGGAGCGGTGCGGAGAGCGGGCGAGAGCCTGTGCATGATATCACGCAGTCTGCTTGGACCGAGCCGCCGTCCATGAGCTCCACCACTTTCCCTTTTCCGTCCTGGCTCTCTCTAACGCTTTGAACGCGGTGCCCCAAGACTGTCTCGATTCCAACCTTTTCGAACTTAGACGCGACTAGGTCATGGAGACCGGTGTCGAAGCGGTTCAAGACCTGGGGACGGGAATGAATGAGAACGACAGATTTCGCAGGGTAGTACTCTTTGATATCAAAAGCGACCTCTGTAAATTGATCAGTAAAAGAACTGGAAATGTAAGACAACACTTACGAACACCGTACGCGCCGCCGCCAATAACGGCCACTTTGTCCGCCTTCTCCACCTCCGCCTGCAGAGCTTTGAACTTTTGCGTCTCTGTTTTCTTCTCCGTTCCGATGAACTGCGCGCGCCCTTCAGTCCCTAATGCGGACGATCCAGACGTGCCTGTTGCGAGAATGAGATAGTCGTAGGGGACCTCCTGACCCTCGGCGAGCACTATAGAGGTAGGCGTAATACGTTCGGCAGCACCTCGGATAAGTCGTGGTCCGGGCGTGTCATCCATTGAGGAAGACAAACCAAATGGAACGAAGGCTTTCTGCGCAAATCCTGGGACGACGCTAATCCGAGGAAAGGCGAAGAGGTGCTGGACATGAATTAGCTGTGGGTGGAAATTAAGAAAGTAGGATGAACTCACCTGGAAGTGCGAGTTCTTCTCGACCAACACGATGTTATGTTTGTCACCGAAAGCGCTAACAAGATCTAGCATAGCTTTCCCTCCGACATAGCTTCCGCCGACGACGAGTATGTTTTTTCTGCCTTGTGTTGTGATGGCCATGGTGCGAATACGAGAAAACGCGGAGGCCGGAGAAGACAGTCGACGGAGAACTTGGGTAGCCAGAACTGCGAACGGGAGAATGGAAGGTATATATAAGCAACGGGAAGTGGATATGTGGCTGCGGGCAATTTGTCGGCATGGCGGTATTTAAAGCCTCAAACGCGCGCTATTTTGGGACGTGACTAATCTGATTAGATACGGTGGGTCAGCGGGATGACGCCACGCTAGGGAATGGACTTGCGCGTCGAAAAGGCATAGCGCGAAATCGGCTAATGTCGCAATGTGGGTTAGTCGTTAGGCAGGCACCATCTTTGAAGCTCGTTGTTGAGCAGGTAAATGAGGTTCCGGTTAGCTGCGCCCATGTCGAAAAACTTCGGCCCAGATGTGAGCATGAGCATGAGCATCAATATGAGCCGAGGTGGGACCGCAGTATCAACATGACGGGAGAGAGAAAGTTGGTCACAACATGTGTGTGACGCGTACGTTTCAGGCACTTTCCGGGACTCATTCGGCGGGAAAAAAAAAGGGGGGGAGAGGGGGGCACTTACTCTTCTCAGGTTTGCCTTTCAAACCCAACTCTGAAGGCTTTCTCGAGAGAGAATGTACCACCGTCTTCGTTTTCCTGTACGTCCTTACATGCGGCAGCTATTAAGTTGCGAATCATACTACCCAGAAATATTAACAAGTCGCATCCAATGCCCTCGACTCGGTGGAAGAATTCCTTACCGCCGCTCTTTGTCCCGCAAGAAGTACTTTCCAAGCATGAGGTTCGGCACATCGGCATCTCTTAGCTCCGCCCACCACCATCGATTCACTCGAGTCGTCTATCCCTGCTCTGCCTAACCGAGATGCATGCTGCCTATAAATCAGAAATTGTACCGTGGCATTGTGAGTCGCATCTGAACCGTCTATAGCTGCTCAACAAACCTCTGTAGTATTTGTCCGGCATGTTCAGATCACGTCCTCCAGTGACGAATCCGAGTTCGCCCTACAGGGCTCATCAACGATGGAGGCAAGGGAGGCCGATTTCGCTCTGTTCGCTCGCTCACTCGCTTGCGCCATTGCTGATGACGCGGAGAGAAGGCGGTCCACGGTCCCGAAACCAAACGCGCCCGTACAGGCTTGGAGGGACCTGGGCGTCGATGATGATGCTCTTTTTCCAGACGAGTACCTCCGCAGAGTCGCAGGAATGCATCCCCAATCCGCCCCAATCCCTGATCCGCACAAATTTACGCAGAAGGAGACCTGGCAGCAGTCCTTTACAAATATTGGTTGGAATCGTGCCGTATCGGCTCTTCTGGTGGTCGTTATGACGGAGCCTCCAAACCAGTTCCAATTCCTTACAGCATTGCTACGTTTGGCGCAAAGTCTCAATATTGACCTGGCGGCCATGGCCGGGTTGCATTACAGTCTACCTCCGAGGCGTACGTTCTTGCACCAGTTTGGTCTGTGGTCATGCTAATTTCACTTGAAGGCTCCTACGAAGATGGTTACGAGAGGGGCGTCGTTGCGTATATCAACCTAACTCTCTCCAATTTCCTCCTTGTCAATATCATCCTGGCAGTTGCGCGAGAGGGCGATTGCCATCCAGATCTCCTTCATCTCTCAAAGCAGTCGCAATCATGGAGTCCACCTCTTCCCATGAATTATATGAATGGTGAAATCTTCCATGCTGCTAGCTTCGAAGATCACCTCCATCACCATTTTTGGGATAGTCTGAGCGACGGACCTCGTCCTACTCAATCTGAGCTCCTGGATAACATTCATCAGTACAGTCATCGCTGCTTCAACTTTCTAGTATCGTGGTACGCCGTCATGATGGAGTCCTTCGTCACGCGACGCGCACTGGGTAGGACATATCCAGCCTATTTCGGCCCCGAAGAGTTGACGGCTGTGATCCTGTTGCAATTAAAGAATCTAGGCAGCGCGTTCAATGTGCCCTCCCTAGACACATCAGATCCAGTCGCGTCCGTCCGCCGTTTTAATACCCCATCATCATTCTCGGCAGATTTAACCACGGATCGTGGGTCTCATACAGCCACTCTGGTCCCATTCCTATCATTACCCCCTGAACTCCATCTCTACATATTTTCCTATCTCCCGACTCGCGGCCTTTTATCGGTCATGCGTGTTTGTACCCAGATGCGGAAGGTCTGTCCCGAGCTCATTTTCACAAACCCCATCGGTATCATTGACGATTTCCATCCGGTCTATCGTCATCTTTCTCATGATCCCGGAATCCGGGACGTCGTCTCCAGACGCTTCTCAAAGCTCCTCGTGCTGCTCATAGCTCAGCCAGAGTTATGTTACCGCCTCCGTACATTTACTCTTCGAACGTGCGACGTTCCAGAGGGTCCAAGTTTCAGCCATTCGAGATACGGGTTCAATATCAACGATCCCATTGTGGAACGCATGATCAATCTATCACACCTCGATCTACTCGTCCCACATCCTGTCTGCGTAAGTTGCGCCGCCCGAGACTCTTCATGGTGCAAAGAAAGACTCCAGCATATCATCCCTGATATCATTCGCCGTTGGCCTTGTCTTCAGGCCTTGACTATTTCGTATCTTCCTCGGGACGTCGTCCTTTCTTCGTTGGACCATGATGCTGCCGAGTCTCCGTCCGAAGCACCGCGTGACTCTTCATGGAGTCTGCAGTCGCTTGCAGTCAAGCAGCCGGCCTGGCCGCTCAGAAATGCACCCCCAGCAGAGCAACAAGACCTCATTTCACTTCGCCGCCTCGTTAAAATGAGTGCTCACTCCCTCCGCCGGTTGGAACTCCATCCACAATCTGTGGGAGCCATCGGCGATATTCAAATGTTTCCTATTTGTCCGCTAGTCGAGCACTTGAGCATTCGCTCTGCCTTGACTGGGCCTTCGTTGAAACTTCTTCTGGATCGATGCTTTCCCGTCATCACCTTCCTTCATTTGTCCTTTGATACGCCCTTTGCCGGTTGGTCTATTTTTCTTCAAGATGTTGGACCTCTTGATTTGTCGGAGTGTAAGCTCGTTCGACGTGCCGCCGTTGATCTCTATCCAATCCATGGATTTCCTCCCTGTATAGAGAGCTTGGATTTGGGAGGGGGGTTCAACGTGGGTCACATCTCGGCGACTACGCATGTAATCAAGGCGGTCCGCCTGTCCAACGCGGTCAATTACTTCGAAGTCGAACCTGATATAGATCAGGAGGCCCGGGTCGTATTTGAATGCCTGGGACAAGCGTTCCCTGCTTTGTATTCATTGGACATCGTTGTCAATGACGATGTCAAGGACAAGGATAACATGATGGTACATCATTGCTCCTTTCCACTGTGTGCGCTTCTGACACGCCCTTCTCAAGGACACACTTAGCAGCATCGTAGCTAGCTCGCTACCGAACCTATGCATCTTGATCCTTACAATTTCCCGTGGGCTCCTCAGTTTCCGTCTGCGTCGAAGCGACTTTCCAAGCGATGACGGGGGTGATCGTCGCCAGCACGATTACGCGGTCGTCTTCTTTCGTGCTTGTCCCTCGTTGAACATCATTTCTTTCAATGGCGCACCTTTTGAGGACACTCCTGCCTTCGTTCAACCGGATCGTGTATGGAAACGTGCCACGGTTGACGGCGAAGTTGAAGCGAAGATGACGGGAAGGGAATCGCTTCCTTGGAAGATCGGCCAGTCTCGCGAGCTCGATGGGTCTAAGTCGTCTTGGTTTGGGTGATGGAGGAACCTATACCCAGTATCCCAAACTTGCAATTGATTGACGTACTGTACCACTACTGGACTGTGAAGTATATATGTGTCGTCTTAATTGACTTTGTTGTTCGAGCCCAGCTCCGATTCTCATCGCAGGACACCTTAATGCACATCCACATCGATCTTTGTAGCGACTTCCTATGAGTCCTGCTATGGGTAAGTATTGACTGATTGAACAAGTACTACTTTAAAGAGGACCTGCTCTGAGAATGACATAGCCACGAGACTTGACTACGACCCAAATCGACAAGGGAAACGTAATCTGCTGCATCCGTAATAAGAGTATGAGTGGTTAGTGGAATAGTCAGATGCGCCACACGTCTGGACGGTCATGTGATCAAGTTTTTGGTTCGAATTCGGCTTCTCGGCGTCACAGCTCTTGTGATTCTTCCTATCATGCTGCACGTCGATATTCAACAAGAGGGGCTGTCCAAAAGACCTCGAAGGCTATCGCAAGACCTATTGCATTGTGCTGCTACCTTTCCGTCATATGGCCAATTTTACGAGGCCTTGTCCTCCAGTAGGATAAAGCTCTCTTCATCATTTCCGCCGCACTCGTTTGTCTGAGTCTATCAGCGAGACGATAACCTTCTATCGCATACACCTTCAATGCAAGACATTACTTAACTCCAGAATCGACACCAGGATTGTCAAGGCCTTTGTGTGAATAGGGCTTGTTGACTCTCACCTTCCTCGAGGTGACCGAATTGCACACCGTCTTCAGTTTCCGAACTTCCGCGAGGAGATCTTCCACTACTTATCGCTAGGCTACTACGTACATGCAGCCGTTTACGACCACAAGGGGTGTCTTAGAGGGTGCGAATGGCTTTAGCTATTTCAGCGTAGGATGGATGGATGGACAAACCCACGATAGGACGCCAGGCTTTCGGACGACGTGTGTGCCCATCTCACTCCAATGATGTTCGTTCCACTACATGCGTAATGCATTTTACGATCACGGTTTTAAATACTAGTTGACAATGCCTACACCAGCATTCGCTTGCACGTACGCGCCCACGGCGCTCGCTGCCATCGGCGAAATTCCTTTCGACACGGACTACCACGACTGTTAGCCCCCAGAATAAATGACACAGAGGGTATGGACGTACGTCTGTGAATCCGTTGAGAGCATTGGCGACGGCGCCCGACACGGAGCCGGATGAGAGTCTATGATCGTTCAGTGGAGCGGTTCAAGCGAACACGAATACTCCGTACAAAGTATTGGTAACACAACTTCGCCCGAGGGAAGAGGAGCACGCCGAGGCCTCGGAGGAGGTTTTGGGGAAATAGAATTCGCCAGAGTCGGAGAGGACGGGGGTGGTTACCTGCCCAAATACAGGAACGTGAAGAAAGGAAGGAAGTAGAGAGGGACAGGGCGTACGGTGTTGAAGTAGTTACCCTCAACGAGAACTTTAGATCCTGTGCCAGGATCGATGGCGTGCCCCGCGACAGAAACTGATAGATTTGGCGTTGTTACACGGGTATTAAAACGATGATGATGCGGGGACATACCGAAGTACTGGAAAGGAAGAAAGGTCAGTAGAGAGAAGGAGTTCGAACGGGATAAGACGGCGTACGTTATTGTAGATGTGGATGTCCTGGTAGTATCCGCTTGTACCCTAAAAACACTGGCACATCAGGAATGAAATCACAGAGGAAAGGAGCAACGCCACCCCAAGCTGTCGATGAATCAGTCAAATTCGTAGTTATACACATCGTCACAAACCTTCGGACCACGGCCAGAGGTCATATACATACTAAACAATTTGCGCGCAATGAGGAACGCGCCAGTCCGCTGTAAGGAATAAACGAACTAGTTGAGAGCGAACGTGATCACATCGCCGCTTCCGGTGAAGTACGCGGCCCAATAATGACATCCTTCCAGGGGCCAGGTTGATGAGCAAGGAGATATTGAAAGTAGAGAACTAACCATTGCAAGTAGCAGAGTACGTTCCCTGACCGTTGAAGACGTTGTTTGAGAACGTCGTGTGGGTGACGGCGCCGTAGCCCTACAGCAATCGGGTCACGGAAGAAGGAAGGAAGGAGGGAAGAAGTGCATACGGTTACGACCATCTGTCTGCCGATGTGCTGGAACTGGAGAGCTTGTTAGGATGCCTCCTTGATGAACCCAACTGCATAGGCACATACGTAGTTGTGGTCGACCTATTAGGCAGTCCCGTCAGACAACTTCGCGTAGATGAGGATGAGGTCGTCACGTACCCAAATGTAGCTTCCTCCGTCGATTTGGAGCGCGTCCCCGCCCTAATTGAAATGCGTGATTAATCCGATTCAGCAAATGAAGAAGGAAATGCGCTACCCAGACGTATTGCGCGTTGATATCGGCTGTGAATTAATATTGTTGAGTCTGAACCGGAACAAAGAACGACACGAGAAACGTACTGATGCGAATATTTTGAATGATAATGTTGCTAGCGCCAGTAATTTTGAGACCTTTGCCTTTACTATAAAACCATAAGAAGTGTTGGACATCACCGAGCAAGGAGACGAACATTCCAGCGTTACTTCCCTTGCCGAGAAGCGTCTTATTACTCGCGACTTTGAGCGGCGTGAGTCCAGCGGTGTAATACGTCGCTGTGCCCGTTGCAGCATCCGACTCGTAATTCTCGCACCCTATAAAAGTTTATCACCCATACCTCAACGAAAACCGGGAACACACTTACAGCTGTTCTGGTCTATGGCCAACTGAGGATTGGGAGAGCACGTCCAGGGTTTGCAGATTTTACCCGTCGTGGTACCTTCATTCGACGTAAAGTCGAACACAGATGTTAGCACTATGGTGCGCGCCGTGCTATCGCTAAGCCACGTCGTTAACTCCGCCAAAGAGGACGGCGTAGCTGCGGAAGCGCTTCCACCGCCAGTCGTTCCAGTTGCTTGTCCGAAGGGCGTTCCGACTGCTAAGGCAGCGGGAAGAAGGGATATGAGGAAGAGGGGGAGTGGAAGCATTTGGTGCAGTAAACCGGTTCATGCGTATGCGATATCCATTCTTTATAGTAGCTATCGGGAGAAGTAGACGGAAAAATAAAAGCATGCTGGGTTCACCACGCGTCTCGGGCTCTAGAGGGCGTCTCCAGGGACATGTGCATTGTGAGAGAAGTCGAGTTTGTTTGACTATCGCCCGCCGTGCCCACCAACCGTACAAGTTCCGAAGCGACGGCGGGAAGCGATTTTGAATCTAAAGAAAAAAAAAAGCAGCTTTGAACGAAAGAAACAATAACACGCTGGTTAACGCGACATTCAACCGTCTGGGGTGATGATGGTCCACCTGAGGAAAATAGTCAATAAAAAGCCGGGCCGTCGGTTCCGGAGCTCACCGGCCCCCGGTTACTCTGTTTCCGGAGAGATATTTTAAGCTCTTTCCATCATCATCATCATGGCGCCGATACGACGCGTGCTGCAGCCTACGATCTACCACGAGTGCATATCTACGCGTCTATGAAGTCGTGTGACGGCCCACCATAGCTCAGTGTGGCGGGCCGGCCATCGCCAGTCGCCAGAACAGTCGGTATGACTTGCCCAACCCATAATGGCAGTACCAAGCAATGCTTTCGCCGGCGACCGCTACGGCGAGATTGCTGAAGCTGTCCTCCACCACGAGCTAGGAGGTCTTATTGGACTGCGAGACAGGTCTCCCCTCACGCGCTCAGTAGTCGACATCCAAGGAGCCGCATTCATATTTTCTTCCGTGTTCATAACCTGTCATTTCGCCAGTCCTTACTCTTTTCAAATCATATCTTGGTAAATACATTCGCGCTCTGTTTACAAATTAACCACCGTCCTGAATTTTAAAAAGCTAGAGGAGGACCTGACGTGAGTACACCTCAGTAACTTGTTCTCTGTGATGACCAGAGTAGAAATACAGTATTCCGAGGCGCGGATGCCGGAGAAGACAGTCAAGGTAGAACTGTGCAGCCACGACTGCGACTCGTGAGGTGATAGACACTGCGAGGTGCAAGCGCCAATGCTACGTGGATATGTAAATACTGAAAGGCTAGTCACATCTCCCGGTATGAAGCCCTCCTGTGCAGGAGGGACATATCTCGGGGAAGAGGTGGAAATTCTTTACCTTCTTCATGCCAGACTTGCTCCCGCAATGCTTCGGTTTGGCTTCTATACTTGCTTCGATACATAGGGCAAACGACACGCTTTGGTCCGGCACGTCGGCATCTCTTCTAGCACCGTCCCACGAGGAAAGGTTAAACGCGACTCTCACACCCATCCCACCACCATCGATCGAGTCGTCCATCGCTGGTTGGCCCAACGACATGCATCCTCCATATCAATCTGAAATTATACCATGGCATTGTAAGTTGCACACAACCGTCTAAGGAGTTGCTCGTCAAACCTGTATAGCATTTGTTCGGCATGTCCAGATCTCGTGCACGTCCTCGAGCGACCAACCCGAGTTCGCTCTACAGGGCTCGTCGACGATAGAGGGAAGGGATGCCGACTTCGCTGTGTTCGCTAGCGCACTCGCATCCGCCATTGCTGACGACACGGAGAAAAGGCGGTCCAAAGTCCCGAAGCCCAATGCGCCCATACAGGCTTGGAGGGACCTTGGCGTTGATGATGATGCTCTCTTTCCAAATGAGTATCTCAGTAGAGTCACAGGAATGCACCACCCCTCCTCAAGAGTCCTTGATCCCCAGGCGTATACGCAGAAAGCCGCCTGGGAGATGCAGCAGCAGCCTTCCCCCGCGATCGGTACTCATCGCGCCGCATCAGCTCTTCTGGTGGTCGTTATGACAGAGCCTCCCGACCAGTTCCAATTCCTTACAGCCTTGCTACGCCTGGCTCAAAGCATCGAATCTGACTTGGCGGCTATGGTGGGGTTGCATTACAGTCTACCGCCGAGGCGTACGTTCTTCCGTTGACTTGGTCAATTGTCATTCTTACATCACGTGAAGGCTCATACGAGCAAGATCACGACGAAGGGATTGTGGCATATATCAATTTAACCCTCTCCAATTTCCTCCTCGTCAATATCATGCTAGCAGTATCTGGAGAGCGCGATTGCCGTTCAGATCTTCTTCTCTTTTCAGAGAAATCACAGTCATGGAATCCACCACTTGCCATGGATTTTTCTACCCGTACCCGCCTCGATGCTGCCAGTTTCGAAGATCATCTCCATCATGACTTTTGGCGCAACCTCAGCGACGGGCCTCGTCCTACTCAATCCGACCGCCAGGACCAGATGCACCACTACAGTGATCGCTGTTTTAACTTTCTAGTATCGTGGTACGCCGTCATGATGGAGTCCTTCGTCACGCGACGCGCACTGGGTAGGACATATCCAGCCTATTTCGGCCCCGAAGAGTTGACAGCTGTGATCCTGTTGCAACTACAGAATCTGGGCAGCGCGTTCAATGTGCACTCCCTAGACGCTTCAGATCCAGTCGCGTTCGTCCGCCGTCTTAATTCCCCATCAGGTTGGTCGGCCGATGTAACACCGAATGGCAAGGATCTTGGGCCTCTTCCCGTCGTTCCAGTCCCATTCCTCTCTTTACCCCCAGAGCTCCATCTCCGTATACTTTTCGTATCTCCCCACTCGCACGCTTTTGTCCGTCATGCGCGTTTGTACCCAGATGCGCGCGCTTTGTCCCGAGCTCATCTACACGAACCCCATTCGTATCATTGACGATTTCTATCATGAAGATCCCGGAGTGCAGGACGTCATTTCTAGGCGCTTCTCAAAGCTCCTCGCGCTGCTCTTAGCTAGGCCGGAGCTGTGCTTGCATCTCCGTACATTTACTCTTCGAATTTGTGACGTTCCAGAAGACCCAAGCTTTAGCCATTCAAGATATGGGTTCAATATCAACGATCCCATTGTGGAGCGCATGATCAATCTATCACACCTCGACCTATTTGTCCCATATCCTGCCTGCGCAAAATGCGCCGCACGAGGCTCTTCATGGTGCAAAGAAAGACTTCAACGTACCATCCCTGATATCATTCGCCGTTGGCCTTGTCTTCAGTCCTTGACTATTTCTTATCTTCCCCGGGACGTCGTCGTTTCTTCATTGGACCATGACACTGCCGGGTCTCCGTCCCATGCACTGCGCCGTGTAGAGTCAGAAAACCATGACCCTACATGGAATCTTCAGTCGCTTACAATCCAGCAGCCCGACTGGCCGATGGGAAATCCACCCCCAGCAGAGCAACAAGACCTCATTTCCTTACGCCACCTTGTTAAAATGAATGCTCACACGCTACGTCGGCTGGGCCTCGCTCCACAATCTCTGGGTGCCCTCGGCGATCTTCGGATGTTTCCTGTTTGTCCGCTAGTTGACCATTTGAACGTTCGTTCTCACTTGGATGCGCCGTCGTTGAGGCTCTTTCTGGAGCAATGTTTTCCGGCGATCACCTTTCTCCATGCATCCCCCGGTGGGCACTTTCTCGGTTTCTCCCGATTTGTTGAAGGCTATGGGCGCCTCGATTTGTCGGGATGTAAGGTCCTTCGACGTGCTGCCGTTGATGCTTATCCGATTAGTGGGTTTCCCCCCTATTTGGAGAGCTTGGATTTAGGCTTCGGGTTCAACGCGAATCACATCTCTGTGACTACGCATACGATAAAGGCAGTCCAGCTGGCCCACTCAGCTGTGCGTTACTACGACAGACCTAACGGAGACCGAGAGTTTCGTCATGTATGTGGTGCCCTGGGACGAACGTTCCCTGCCTTGGAATGCTTGGACACGCCCATTTGTATCTGGGATTGTTTAGGTACGGACAAGAAGAGGGATGACATGATGGTATACCGTTGGCGGGAAGTCCAAGGTTCAACTTTTCATTTGATCTCGGTTTTCTCGACTTCGATCGGGTGGTCACCGGTTCGAATCCTCGATATGTCATATTTAAATAGATATTTCTGGGTGATTGAGAAGTTACTGAGAGTCTCTAGGGAATAAAAGACATAGAAGATAGCAGTAAATACTTTTATTCTGGGTCTGAGAGCCATTAAGGGGGCTACAATGTGTCTGTTTTCTGCGTGGCGCAATTATTGTCGGTCACGTGACCCTGGAACTCGTGTCAGTGCTCAAGTCCGGCTTTTGGCAACTCATTATGTTGGGCAAGAGCCGATGATTGTACTAAGGATTTTAAAGCTCCCAAGGTCACTACACCTTGCCAGGCAGAGGTCAGGTGGAAGATTAGCTTACCCTACAGTAAGTACAGTAGTATGTCTGTCCTTTCTGACTTAAAAGGGATACCTTGTATGTGGGAATGAGATTCCATCATTGAAACAGGCCTGTATTCCCAGAGGTGAGACCACCAAACAAGTTGCTGGAGTAGCCGGACTTGAGCACTGACACAAGTTCCAGGGTCACGTGACCGACAATAATTGCGCCACGCAGAAAACAGACACATTGTAGCCCCCTTAATGGCTCTCAGACCCAGAATAAAAGTATTTACTGCTATCTTCTATGTCTTTTATTCCCTAGAGACTCTCAGTAACTTCTCAATCACCCAGAAATATCTATTTAAATATGACATATCGAGGATTCGAACCGGTGACCACCCGATCGAAGTCGAGAAAACCGAGATCAAATGAAAAGTTGAACCTTGGACTTCCCGCCAGCTCTAGATGGTACGTTGTTGCTTCTTTTCGCTCCGTGCGCTTTTGACAGTGCGTTATCAAGGAAACACTCAGCAGTATTGTAGCCGGCTCACTACCGAACCTACGCATATTGATCCTCGAAATGTCCTCCGGGCTGTTCAGTTCTAGTAAACAGCCCGGGTAATACCGCGGGTATCACCTCACCATACCGTACCCGTCCCGCCAAATACCGTACCGCCAGCGCACGGTATACGGTACGGGTATACCATGCGGTATTCGCGGTATACCGCGACCCGTCGCCCCCACCACGAAACTCTGCCCCGTCACCTCTTGTCACTATTTTCGTGCACGCCGCCGACCCCCGGGCAATGGCACGAGGGTTATCGACGAGCACGAGCCTTAAGGTTTGTGTCCCGGCTGCTTGAACGAACAAGAACCGGGATCAAACAACATGTGGGTGAGGTGGGACAATGCTGGGAGGTACTGCGGGGGTATGGTGGCGGATAGAGCAAAGAGATGGCATCTGCAGGACAATAGAGCTTCAAATAAGTGGCGGAAGACATCAGAAGCGAGGAAATCACGCACCATTTTGCGTTGTAATAGCGACATCGCGAAGATGGGGGCAGCGCGTGCGATCCCAGGCGATTTTGATAACGAGAGGCGGCGCGGCGCCATCCAGATCGTCCAGTCGTCATGCGGCCTCGTACAGAGGGCTTACGCGTCTCGGATCCGTGGCGAGAGGCGTCGTCGCAAAGACGGACACCAAAATGCGCCTCGGAACGTATCCGAAGATGCAGCGGCTGGCGCAGCGCCAAATTGCGCCGAGAAAGCGGTCCAGAGCGAGGAGAAAGCTGCCTGACATTCGTCAGAGCAGCAGGAGCGACAATCGTCGCATCCTAGATGCTTGGTGGTGAGAGGAAGAAAGACAAAGTACCCGATCACACGCTTACGCGTCCTTTCGGATCTCGGCCCGAATGGCCGGATCGCGAGAAATACAGATACGTCTCGTTCTCGAGACGTTGTGGACCGTTAGCTCTATAAAAATTTTGTAAATTCAGTTTAAATATATCTATAATAATGTGCTATCAGAGGTTCCTGGATAATGCCACGGTGTGTGGCGGTATGACGGTATACCGCGGGTATGCTGGATAGATACCGTACCCGTCCCGTGACCTACCCGACCCGTCATACCGTCAGATACCGTCCATACCGTGCTATTTACTAAGCGGAGTTTGGAAAATAAATTTGATGTATGCGCGGCGGATGACGTGTGCGCACGGACCATTAGGGTCTTACAGAGTAGACTGATTTCGTGATTTCGAGCTCGATTTCGCGACTCACTTTCAATAAATTTGCGTGACAAAAATTTTTGAAAGCGAGCGTTTCAATTTCGCTCTTTCGCGCTCGGTGCCGATCTGGCACACAAGCTGACCTTGAAAACTTATTGATCAACTCGTCGTCCCGGCATACTTAAAACACCTGCCCCCCTCATGAGCAAGGTGTCTGAGAGATACAAATGCAGAAACTGTTTTTCATTTATGTACGTTTAGGGCTAGAAAGGTAGGGAAACCCAAGAATCTGGAAAAGACGGGAAGGCATCCAAGGCATCAGTGTATAAGAATTCAAAGTCCGCATGTGTGCCGGATGGCCGTTCTGAAAGCAGCTTGTTCATTCCGCTCATTTCAGAGTGTGACCCATGTGACAAAACACCAAAATTTCAGCGAAAGTGAGTCGCGAAATCAAGCCCGAAATCACGAAATCAGGCTACTCTGTAAGACCCTATTTGATCGCTTGGACTTGATGAAAAATTCCTCGCGCGCTAGCCTGGTTCGAAAACTCAACTTGAACACGTAACACACATCTATGTCAGACGGCTAGCAGTACCACAATGTGCCGCACTATCTCTCATAATTTTCCTTCTAGTTCAAGATTTCTGCCGTGGCCGCCAACGGTCTACGGTAGACATCACCCGCACTTATAGTAGTATATATAGTCTATGTACAGGTGAGTGGCAGCTACCTAGGTCTATGTAGTGCCCACCAAGCTATACGTAGACTACATAGGTCTACATGGACAGGGCCCTTTCTACATACCCTACGTAAACAGGCCCCGATCTACGGAGGATTTCAGATTTCCCTGATGGAGTACCTCCAACGACGGGAACCGTGTAGTTGAGCTTTTCCCAGGTAAAAGTCTTCTGCCGGTGTCATCCAGCTCGACTGAGTCGACATCGTGGTGTTCGGGTTGGACCTCCATGGCTCTTGCCTTTGCTTCCTCGTTCGCCTTGGCCGATGCAGCCCTGCATTCGCGTAAGACCTGGTTGAGTTTCTTGGTCTCGTCGTTCTCACGAGCGAAGACGTTGATGATCATGTTATTGTCATATTGCTGTACACATTGAATGAGCCAAACCTCTGAAGATACAAGAATAAGACATACCGGGAAGAACTCCAGAGCGATGATCTGAGTGAGCTGGAACGCGACAGTGAAGGCGCAGAGCACGACGAAACACTTCTTCCAGAGGTCGGAGGCGTTCAAAGAAAATCCAGCGTCAATGTAAGCCACGCCGGTTACTACGCTGCTGCCCTCGGATGCACCAAAGATCGTGCACACTTGGTTGGGACCGAGCTCAGTTCTATGAAGGTGTCAACCAGCGTTACTATCATAACAGAATCGATAGCTTACGGATAAGTCGAGAATCCCAGACCGTTACAGGGAACGATGTAGTGGCCATTGCAGTCCATCTTAAGTGTCTTGAGTAAAAGCCACATGAAACCAAAAAATCAAGTACCGAAATGCGCATGAACTCATTCTCCATACAACCTTGCCAAGCTGCAAGAGAGTTAGCTTGAAGTTATATAAGGGAGGTTGATTAGACTTACCATATGCGACTGGATCGACATAGTACTGCAGGATGGTTAGCTCTGTATGATTGATCTCAAGTCAAGGGACTCACGATCCAGAACAGCCAACGCTTCATACTGTCCACTGGAATCATGTACCCAGAGTACTCGACACTAAAACGATCATCAGCTCAGCACCATCATCCAAAACTGAAGCACATACAAATTGGGAATAAAGAACGTCGCCAACCGGAACGCGACATCAAAGTTCTTGCACAACAAACCAAAAGTCCGGAAGAACCCCTGCATGGCGAAATACGCCACGTAGTTGAACACATGGAATGTAAAGAAGCCCCCGGCAGACCGGTTGAGGTTCGTCGTGAAATATACGACGACGTTGAAGATGAGAATACGAGTGGCGGAGAAAGGAATGTCGGCGATAGTGTTCGCCAAGGACACGGCGGCGGGGCGGTACATGCTGTAGTTGGTCTGTTTACGGAGGATGGGTCGGCCGCTCATTTGTATGGGCATCTCGCCGAATGCATCGAGCTATGTTGTAAGCAGAGCAGCGAAGATAACACTGTGGACTTCAGGTTAGGTAAAAGAAGCGCGGAATAATGTACAACACGTACCCTCCACGAGTAAAGGCGCCAGCAGCAGTGAGAGGTTGTCCGAAGTAAGCACCTCCAATGACGAATGACAAGACGGTGGTCAACGTGAAGCTAGTAAAGAGCTAGAACTTGTCCTGCATCTTCTTCTGGAACTCGCGTTTGGCCAACGACCGAACCTGGCCAGACAATCGAAGCGTGTACGGACTCTTCTTCGCCACACCCTTCTTCTTGTCAGCTACCACGGCAGCTCTGAACGCCTCCTGGTCGACCTTCTCTGTTGCCATATACTGGTTGTACTTGTCCAACGACGCCGCAAGCTCTTGTCCATGCCTCGAAGCCAGGAAAGCTTGCTCGAGAGATTCAGGCGAGCATGGGACATCGCGCGAGGAGCGGCCGGGAGCAAACTGGCATTCATTGGGATCCGTGCACCCCGTAAGGTAATCCGGGGTACTCTGGCGTGGGAGGGACTTGTAACCGAGGTCCTCAAAGTAGGCCGTGCTTCCTTGGGCGGGCCGTAATACACCTGGTGTCCTTGATCGAGGACGAGAACCTTGTCAAAGAGATCGTAGATACCTGTGGTAACGGATCAGGGCTGGAAGATCATGATATTAAAACAGCGGACATACCTTCACCGGCTTGGTAGAGTGACACAAAGGTTGTTTGTCCAAGAACGTCCGTCATGATCCGCAGACTCCTGGCGAAATCCAAGGCTGTTGAGGCATCCAAACCACGAGTAGAGTTATCTCAAGATTGAACACGAGCGCGTGTGGCCATCATTTCCGCAATGCTAACACGTTTGCGCTCTCCGCCAGAAACACCCCGTACAAACTCGTCACCGACGAGAGTTTGCGCCGTGTGAGAGATGTTGAGAAAGTGCCGCTGAAACCTCCTCATTGAATTGGTCTTTGGTGACGCCTGGAAGATGACCGTTGGGACCGGGTGTCTTGCTACGGGTACACAAAAAAAGTTACAAAAAATGAGAACTGATCGTGATAATGAAAGTGTCATGCCGACTTACGTTGAAAGGGCAAAGTCAAGCGTCTGCGCAACCGTCAAAGTCGCGATGTGCCGATCATCTGCGGTGGCGGCGGCGGTGGATTAGCACTGGGATGAAACGCAAGTTTATCTATATGCGTACCTTCCTCGTTATATACAACTTCCCCCTTGTAGAATTTAGCCATTTCAGCAGCGTCCATACCCGCATAGAGGACATTGCCCGAGACGCTGGCGTATCCCTCGCGTTGGTTCGCGATCGTTTTCAGAAAAGTAGTGCAACCAGAACCAGGGCAACCGATGACGAGACACATTTCGCCAGGTTTCAGAACACCTGATGATCTAGATGCGGAAGGTCAGAAAGTGAAATGTGGCGCAGGATATGAACTTGCTTGTGTAAGATGGGACGCGTTGTTATTTGTTTGGATGGAAAGAGCGGTGCAATTAGACCCCAAATGAATAGAAACGGAGCCAAGAAAAAGTTGAGAATCGCGCCTAAAGACTCATGAGCACCACCAATTAGAAAGAGATTACAACATACCGCAGAAAGTACCGATGTATATCTGAAAAAAACGCGTTAGAAATATGCAAGATGTATTTACGAGAGAGACTTGCCTTGCTGTCAGCACTTCCAACGACATCCACCTGGAGGTCTTGCCAGGTCACGCCGACATGCTATTACACGTTCAATAGATGATCGGTGAATACGACGCGACGATACATACCTTGTGCTTAATGTCAGCACCCTGGTGCGTCGTTGGATGATGAAAGATACTCGCGAAGGTCAAAGACACCCGACTTCTCCGGCATTGCATCGACGCCCTTCTCCATGATAGTCAACATGGAACGTTGCCATTTAAGGTGATCCCCAGTTTCAGAGCGCGCGGTGAGTGTTCGCGCCAGAGTATTAAAGTCCTATCCAGCTCTGTGTATATCGACACCGCTATATTCACTGCGAGGGGAGTCGGCGGCCATCGCGTGCGCTCTGAGCCTGTAATCCTCGTCGTTCAAGGTGGCGGTATCACCAGGAGTCTCAGCCATTGTTACTGAGGAAAGAATAGGGCAGACAAGGTGCGACGAACAAAAGCGAGCGTATGTCCATCCCGAGAAAGCTCTGGCAGAGATGCACCATCCGGAAACGCGTCTACGAGTGTCACAGTCTGCTTCGTCGTGAGGTTTCTCTCAAAGATAGAAGAAATTCCATTGTGGGCATCTAATTGCTAATAAGAAGCAGATCGACACCAAGTATGGACGGTAGACGTACCTTTGCTGTACTCAAACGATATACCGTCGCGGATATTCTTTGAGAAGATGACACTGTCATCGCCGTGCCAGAGAGCCTGTTCTGGGCCAATTTGTTCCTCGCCATAGTCGTCAAATCCTGCTGGCAAGGTGCGTTCGGGTAGCCTGTAGAAACGGGGGTGTTGGACCGAAGAGCAAGGACAGAAAACTCCCAGCCCTCGCTAGCACCAATCGAACGTTGACGTGTGAACCACTTGGTGGCCGGTGGCCACAACTTTGTCTCCGGATGGGCGTCGCGTTGAGCTAGACGTTCATGAGTCAACTTCACCGCATATATGCGCACGAGTCGTACCAGAATCGCGCGCTGTCCGTGTTATCCAATCCCAAGCCGACATCGCTTCTGAAGACAATCTGTCACCTTCTGGCGAGAAATGGCGATCCGAGTCGTATGGCACGCCAGTCAGAACGGGGTGGGCTATGGCGACAGCATCGCTCGCTCGCTGTGTACGTATCGTGGGCGGTACAAGTCGCCGACCATGCCAAAAACAATATCACTGGAAAGTGGGTGCACCACGAGGCGCAACTAAGTGCCTTCCTGGACATCATATTCGAGCACGCGGGGGTAGGGAAAGTCTTCGAAAATGTGCCAAGGCATCTACTATCGGATGGGCGAAACATCGTCCTTCCACTCATCTGCGGAGCTCTTCTGTGCTGTCTGCGAATGAATTGGTAATTTCGCAGACGTAGTCTGAGAATATGAACGGTCGGTAAAAGAAGAGTACAAAATACACACCTGACTGTTGTCGCCGTCGCTAGAGCAAGCTATCCTAGCCTTATCCGTTCCAACCTTGACCGCAGAGCTCGCAGAGCGCCCCTGACATCGAACTTGCTGAGAGTTGACGTCGGACTCGACACATTCCAACAACGACGAAAACAGTCCCTTTGATAACAGATCCCTTGGATGTGGATGTGACGAGCGTGGGGCAAAACAAGAAGATCGTGCTGGTGGTCAAAGGAAGAGTAGGACTGCCCGATCCGGACGACGCGCACCAATGGTGCCGTTGACGGCGACAGAGAAGACTGGGAGGCAGCATAAAAGTTGGAGTTCAGAGGAGAAGATTAAGAGAGGGCACAACGATGACTACCTGTAACGAGCATCGAGAATTTTATGAGTGGAGGAGGTCAAAACACCAGGAATGCACACAGCTAGTTCCCGGCATCCGTAAACCACAAGGAAAAGGAGCAGTGGGGAGCATACAGTGAATTAAGCAAACCGCTACAAAGAATTAAAGGAAGGGCTACTTGGAAATGAGTACACAGGAAAAAGGACAGGACCAACAAGCGCCCATAGCGTGACAAAAGTAACGGCACGTGCCAAAAACATCCGGATAAGGAAATAAAAGAGATCAATTGGATATATATGGTATGTGGTGGTGCCTGCCAGGTTTCGCAGCACCATATAACCATGTAAGCCGGGTCAACAAGTTGCCCCGGAACCATGCCTTTAAAGATTAACGTACTGTACCACTACCGGACTGTGAAGTATATATTTGTGATCTGAATTGACTTCATGGTCCGAGCCGGTTCTCATCGAGGGCACAAGGTGTCTCCTGCCGTAGCCAAGTTCGGAAACGGACAGCTGGAGACCACTTTGAATCTAGAGCAAAAAGGCGGCTTTGAACGAAGGAAACAGTATGGGAATAAAGCTCTGGATAACGCGACATTCGACCGTCTGAAGGCGACAATGGGTCATGGAAAATAGTCAGTAAAAACCCGGGCCGCCGATTCTGAAGCCGAGAGATATTTTAAATAAACTCTTTCCATTACCATCATGGCGCCCATGCGACTAGGGCTGTGTATTTTTTGGCCATGTTAGTAACACATATTTAAAAACATGTTATTAACATGTTAATAACATTTATAACATTGGCTGCCCAAATGAGCATGTTATTTTTGGTCATAAAAAACAGAGGTGTATAGGGTGATTAAGGGCTCTGGAGTCTACTAGGAGACTTAGAGATAACAGCAGAGTGGGTGGCAAGCATGCATTGTAGTGGTGGAGGTATTGCCACTATTGGAGATGCAGCAGGAGGTTGGAAGGCAACAGAATGTGGCGTAAATTTCCCATTTGGGAAAAGCTTACGTCATGTCAGAAATTGTGTTTTTTATGTTAAAAACCATGTTATTTATGCCCGCTGGATGGCCGCCCATTTCTAACATAACAAACTTCAGAAAATCAAAAAATACACAGCCCTACATGCGACGCGTGCTGCGACGTACAATCTACCACGAGTGCATATCTACGCGTCTATTCAGTCGTAGGAACAGTAAGGGTAAAATGGCGTCGCGCATCACTCCTCAACTTTCTCCAGTGCATGCTTTAGCACGTAACGTACTGATTCAACTAACACTCTAGGATCACGTCTGAGGGAGAAGGTTGGATTGCCTCTCTGCACCCTACTCTACATATAATGATGGGCCTGCGCCGTGGTCTGCATCTCCAGCTCGTGCTGCTAACCTAGCTCGCAACTTCTTGAGCTCCTCTTCGAGCTTCATTATCTCATTTTTCAGAATATACAGTTCATTCGAGCTTCCCACCGCAGCGAAAAGAGACCGATCTGTGTCGTCCCTGTCGTCGTCCTTCCGCATGAGCTGGGGATTGGAATTGATCAGGTCCTCCAGTGTCGAGAGATGGGACGAATTAATCAGGGAGCGAACGGTGTTAAGGACGGTGGCGGCATCCAACTTGGGATCCTGCTGCGCGCGCCAGCTAAAGCTAACTTCTTCAGTGAGCCGCGCCTCTAGTTCTCGACATAAGGCTAGTTCTTGAGGCGAGAGTAATAACAAAGCGTTGTCGAAAGCATCAATAAACGTTGCGGACGTCTTGGAGCGCGGCCGCCGATGGGTCTTTTTGAAGTCCTCGATGTTGAATGTTACCAGCGCCGTTACTGTCAAGGCGATAGTCAGTCAGCACAAATGATATAGAGAAAGGAACCAAGACAAACACATACTGTAGGATACACCGTATCTCTTGAGCGATGATATTTCAGGCTTCGTGAGACCGCCTGGACGAGTGTCCTCGAAAATCCTGTCATTGAAGGCTGAATAGAGAATGTTACAGTTGGTTCACCCCGAAGATGTCCGAAATTCATACATACCACGTAGACAGATCGAAAGGGACTCATACCGCTCAGCCAGTTCCTCCATCTCGAGCTGGGTTCTCTTGAATTCAATTCGGAGGTTGATAAATTCAATTCGGTCTTCACAGCGTTGTCTCTCTAGCTCGGCGACTCTGGCCTGCAAAGTTTTGGTCTCTCGGGAAACCTCTCGACGGCTATGATGTGGAATAAACCCGTGAATGGATGCGACTCAAGACGGGAAATAATATTCACCTGGCCTTGGGCCTGTCGCAGGTGCGGTGACTACTGTCGGCATCAATGTCCTTGTCATTCGCCGCGAGCTGGACCGTCATGATGCTCATAGTCGTAGTGCAAAGTACAGGACTGATGATGACTGAACGAAAGAGACAAAAGATAGGGGTTTGGATCGGATCCACAGACGCACTCCGGAATCGGACGGAAGCTCCCATTGCAAGTCGTATAAAATAGTATCGCGCCCCGACTTTCTCCAGCGCGGGCTTTAGCACGTAACGTACTAATTCACCTAACACTCTCCTTGCAATCTCCATCACTGAGGATCATGTCTGTGGTTGAAGCTTGAATTGACTCTCAGCCAATGTAAACCCTACTCTACGTGTAAACTCTACAGTACTTCCTTGGTAGAATGAACCTCTTCGCACAGACCCATGTCCGATGTATCCCAGCCATTCTCCTCTAAATACTTTTTGAACAAAGCGTCCTCATTCTCCAACTGGGCTTCACGGTCCGGGATGAGGAACCAGACGACGAGCGTACCAAGAACGCATATCGCGGAGGCTACAAGGAAGATCGCCTGCTGCCCCTTCACCGTCGTGTCGAACTTGTCCATAATCATGGGGAACACTTGCGTACCGCTAAGTACACGTATGAGCGAAATCAACGTATCGCATATATGATTCACACTCACAGAGCAGCGCCCGCTTTTCCAACCGCCGCTGCAAACCCGAGGAAGTGACCTCGAACGGGAGTGGGGAAGGACTCGCTGGACACCAGGAAGTTGCAGTTCTAAAGGAACCTTTTGAGCGACAGAGAAGTAGACAGCAAAGGACAGACGTACACCGGGTCCCACGGACAAGAAACTCTGGAAGAGACCGAATAGGACAACGAAGGCAGGGAACTTTGCCTGTAAAGGAATCATGGCTCCGCCAATGACGAAGCCAAAGACGGAGACAATGGCGAAACCCAAGGCGTATGTCTGTCTGCGTCCGAGGCGGTCAATGAGGAAGCCACTGCCAAATAATTTGAGGGAGCGTCCAGACATGAAACAAAAGAGACGCACCCGAAGATAGCTCCAGGCAACGCAAAGGCGTTTACCAAGGCCGACCATCCTGTACTCGACAAAAGGGTGTTTGAATCGGAGAATCCTGAAACGATGGTAGGTGCGAGAAGATTGAATGCTAAAAGAAAGATCAGGTATCACACAGTCGCTACAACGGCCATACGCACGATAGACAACGACGTCGCTGCGAAGTAATGTAAGACGCGCATATGAAGTGGACGAAATGGTTACATACTAAAGGAACCAGGCACCGCAGCATCCGAGGAGAGGGAGCCAGTAGCGACGTACTGCGAGCTTGAGAGGAAACTTGCGTTGAATTGCGTGTTTTTGATACTGCGTGGAGTTGACGAGACGCATGCGAAAGAAGAAGATCACGAGAGGGAGCTATAAATCATCGATGTTAATCGAAGTCAACAGACCAAAAGAAGAAAGGGACATACAACGATACCAATCCCGAAACATACCCTCCATATACCGTCAGAGGCTTTGCTATGATAGGCGGCAATGACGATGATGGAGACGATAGAAGATCCGACAAATCCGGACACGATAGCGACATTGGTCGCACTGGCCACGAGAACGCCGCGCTTTTTTTGCACACTACGATAACGGTCAGTTGCCGAGAAGTACCAAAATAGATAACACATACTAGGGAGTCTCATCTGCCGCTTCCACGGCCTGCGCAGTACAAACAGCGTATTCGCCACCGGCACCGACACCAGCCACGCCTCTCGCGACAACCATCATCCACAGCATCCCCGTCGGAGTCGTCCCATGACTCGCAGTCGCCAAAACAATACCTAAGACGAGGAACCCAGTCGTCGCGATGATACCCAGCTTTCTTCCCCAGCGGTCGATGCAGAGCCCAAAGAAGATCATACCAACAACATCGCCGACCAGGATACTATTGCTCAAGCGAGCTTTCATCTCGGTCGTCTGCGCGTGTGGGTAGAGTGCCGTGAGGACCGGGTTCATGTAACCAATGATCTGGATGTTGTAGCTGGACTGGACGTGAACAAATGTCGGTAGATCAGAAAATGAGAACGTACCCATCGGAGAATAAGGCTATTCCAGCGACCAGAACGTTGAACACGGCGGAAAAGTTACTGATGGGCTTTGATTCCGAACTGACGCGCGGGAGAACTTCTGTCGTGTACGCAGAGTCGGTGGAAGCCTTGTCGTCAGGCTGTGTCCTGTCGTCGTTGCTCATGCTGATCAGAGATGAGGGCCAACTCGTCAAAGATTGACCCTCGCTATCCCACCTTTAAATCAACCCTTCGAGGCTAAAATCAAATCTGCCACGAACGTTTCCCATGATGATAATAGGAAGAAAGAGTGGTCGTGTGAGCAAATCAAATTCGCCGGGATTTGCGATCGCACGTGCTTGACACTTTATAGCAAAGTCGCGTTCTAAATCCCGGTCAATTCGTCCTCGATTCTGTGCCTGCCGTTGGTTCCTACCGACGACCAGCATCTCCTCGATGTTATCTGCCAGCAACCGGGCTGTGAGCGTCCTTTCCGGTGCCTATTTCAAGTTTCAATGCTACGTCTTCTTACGCATGGTAAGCGCTATATAGGACGTTAAAGAGGTTGTACTCACCTTCATTTCCGTGGTGGTCGACAGCTTCCTTTGGGGTATCGCTTCTTACCGCGCATCGCAGCCTCTCTTTGCGTCTTCCTGGCATCTTTCGCATTACAGACCCCCATTTCATCTTCCTCCGTCGGCATATTTGCACCTCTGCTCGGCGTACGGACTTCATCCCGCCGGGCTGCTATCCTAGCTGTTGGGCTAAATCTTCTTCCCGTCATCTTCATATTCGATTTCCTTTATCGCGCACATGTGTTCTACCCAAGCGCCGATGTAGCCTATTCACGCACGGGCTTCGTCACTAGCACCTCCGCCAAGGTTGTCCTTCGGCACCCAGCCATGGCCAGCGCAGCTTCGGCCGCGGTGATTTTGACTTGGCGAGGGGAAGACGGTCTTGACGAGAAGTCGATTGATGTGCCTGGCGGATTCGATGGGGTAGCCACGGTTCAGTTAGTCGATCTAACGCCAGCAACGGCGTATTGGTACACCACGTCGCTCAATCATTCCGGATCCTTCACCACCTCCCCTTCCCCCGAAAACGACAAGGTCTTCCGGTTCATTAGCACGTCTTGCTTGAAGCCTTTTTATCCATACAGTCCCTTCTCACATGCACTGAACATCGCGGGAATACGCCATCTCGCATCATTCATCCAGACTGAAGGGAAATCGGATTGGATCTTCTTCCTAGGCGACTGGATATACATCGATCTGCCCATTTCCCTCGAACCCCACTACACAGAGCTCTTCCGTCAGATTTACGCTTCTCCGGATTGGACGCAGGAGCTTCGAGACATACCGTGGCTTCATGCATTCGACGACCATGAGCTGATCAATGATTACTGTCCCGGGATGGATCCTCAGCACGTAAGTCGTGCTCTTGACAGTCTTCGTGGGTACTGACGAGATGACAGACAATGTACGAAGCAGCTTTACCGCCTTTTCGTGCGTACCAAGGGCAGGCCAATCCAGATGGCCACAAAGGTAATGGGGAGAGTTGGTACACTTTTCACCGCGGGGATGCTTCGTTCTTCGTGCTCGATACACGGAGTGCGAGATCCACGCCTCCGGCTAAAGAGGATAGTGGGTTCGGTCAACGAACTATGCTGGGAGCGAAGCAGCTTTCCGCGCTCAAGGCATGGATCAAAGCGGAAAGGGGGTGGAAAGTCGTAGTAAGCGGAGTACCATTCACGAGGGTGCGCTTTATATCTGTTTCGTAAAGATTATGTTCCAGCAATGTGTTTAGAATTGGAGCGGCGGCGGAGATGAGATGGATTCGTGGGCAGGGTATTTGGACGAGCGAGAAGAGATTTTGGCGTTGTTATGGGAGGTTGGAGGAGGAATCATCGTAAGTGGAGACAGACACGAACATGGTGAACGCCCTCTCTTGCTCCTAATGACCACACAAGCTGACCAGTACATCATCTTTAGCGACGGTTAAATTCCCTCCTCCTGTCGGGTCGGGTTATCCGACGGAGCACGCCGTCATCGAGTTTTCAACCTCGCCATTGTCCTTCTTTTTCCAACCGTTCGTCAGGGAGTATGTTGAGCACGCCGAAACGGACGTGACAATTTATCAACATCCCAAAGGCTCGTCCAAGTTCGGCGTCTTTGATTTTGATTCGAGTGGGGCGGTATGGACGGTGAGGTTTGCGCTGGTGGTCGACGGAGTTAAAAGCTGGGAGTACATACACAGATGGGAGCCCAGTATTGTCGTATAGTTCTCTAGTTCTGCATATCATGGGCAAGAATACAGCCTGCTCATCGAGCTCAATAGCAGACCTAAACGCGCCCAAGAAAGACGTGTTGGTGCAAGTCGTGATGGGAAGATGGTGGCAGTGCCTTGGTTTGTCTGTGTTTTCCACCGCCTTCATCCGACCTTCTTAGTCGTTATCCTAGTTCTTGATACTCAACCAGTCCATCACGCTGGCGCCGCATTGGAAATTTCATTGTATCTCACCCCTTCAGTATTTTTTCTCTCAGAAATCTGCCCTCAATTCGGACGGACATCACCGTACACACGCGTTTTTTCATATGTATGGCCACGCTTCGTGCAATAACCCCAAGGTCAAGCTGGCTGGCGTGGACGCCGAGGCCAGGTGTAGCGATTCTACGTCCCGTTCCGTTCGTCATATGATGCGCCTGACATGCACATTCTGTTCTTCCGTTTTCCGCATCCAAGTTCACTTACTCGATTAATGGGTTCTTCTTTGTCGACGTCTTCTCTTGTCAACTTTTTCACGTCTGCACTTACAATTAAGTTGGTCGTAACGGCTATCACATGGATGCTTGAGTATAACATGCGGTGACTGCAGTCCTATCTGTGGTGGTAGTTTCGGGGTAAGCCTCGATTCAACGTTCCAACTTACGTTCATGGGAAGGATATTGGGACAGGCACATGGACTCGAGCTCAGACGCTGGTCTGGCAGAAGGTCCTGCGCGTGGAACACTGTTGATAAGGTTCTCAAGGTTTGTCGTGCACTCATGGCGCGCTGACAGAATTGTTTGAAGCGGGATCAGGCGTTCTGCCATGAAGCACTGTTATAGATAGAAGACCTCTTCCCACATATTTTCTGCTTGGTATCTCACTGACGCAGGGCGTTAACTGTTTCATCAGGCACTAGAACTTCGTCGATTATCTGCCCACACTTTGATCCTCAGACAGTACACGCAGGCATCCGCGGGGTAAGGGAGTTCTTCCCCCTCTCGCAATTCATTTGGCTGATCGGGGCCGTCCTAGAGCAATATCCTTGTATCAGATGATGGACGTTGCCTGTTCTGTGACTTCTTCATCAGAGTCATGGTAGAGACCCAAGCAACAGGAAGCTCTACACGCCTTCGCGGTGCTGTTTGCTGGATAGCTCCGGAAATGATGGATGCCACACTGCTACGACCCTCCACGAGAGATATCTATTCGTTCGGGCGCCTTATTATCGAGGTAAGTTTTGCATACGATTCTTCTGTGTGCTTCTCATCACAAGTGCCAGATCTACCCTTTCACCAGCTGCGATCTGATCCTGCTGTGATTAGTGAAGTAGTTGTTCACAGAAGAACGCCACGTAGCTCCCCTCATGCACAATTCCCTTCAGACGAGCTTTGGGATCTCGTCGTAGCGTGAGGTGCAACTGTCTTATATCAGTTTCTACATCGGTTGAGTCTTTCCGGTACTGGTCGTTGACAACCGCCAGGGTAAACTGTATCAGTACTTACACTATTCAGACAACGTACATACTGCTATAAATAGTGCTGATGAATACTCTTTGGGTATCACGACATCTACGCAATGTGCATTCCATGGTCAGTACTCGCGTCATGGGAAGACGTATCATCACATCCGGAGAGATCGTGCAAAGACTGGAGAAGACTGCTGGCCGTAGGTCGATCTCGTGCATCCGCTGCGAGGCATCTGACCAGGACCTCCCACAGCTCATTCCATGGAAGTTCCTCGAATGTCGGGCGAGGTGGTATTCGCTTATGAACGATTACTTCGTTGACGACGCCGATATCAGTCCTAATATGCGAAAATGGCGGTTTCCCGGTATAGATCTAGCGAAGCTGGAATGAGAAGAGCTTGGGATAAACGAGTTGTTGCACACCTCGATGACTGTACAAGCAAAAGAATAAATGTCGCGTGCTGGGAGGTACGCCTTTTCGAAAAGCGATGTGTCGATCATCTCGGGAGGTAACCAACGGGTGGTGCCCTGTAAGAGGGTGGTACTACCTGGCGCTTGCGTTTCCGCCATGAGGCTTATACCGAAGTCGGCCAGTACGCAGTGATAGTCATCAGATACCAAGACATTGGCCTAGAATACGTAGATAGCGTTGAGTTCAACTTCATCTGCGCGAAGACTCTGATTAGGGAATACGTACACCACGTATGTCTGCGTGAACAATTTGTGGATCGAGATCGTGCAGGTATCGAACTCCCTCTGCGATCTCAACGATCTGGAGATGCATCAGGACAAGTAATCGAGTGCAGAGGATAACAAACCGATTGAAAGCGGTCGTGATTCGGATGATCAAGAAGGAAGCTCATAATGTTCCCGTTCTTCATCCATTCTGATATCAGGCAAAAGCATGGAGCGAAAAGATCATTGTTAACGCCTAGGAAGGGTAGCACGTTCGGATGCCGAAGCTGCCTCCACACTAGAGCTTCATGGCAGACTGCCTAGTAGCGCGGGCGTTCAGCCAAGTTTTGGGGTTATTTGATGGAATGGCAACACACCTTGAACATCTTCGCTCGGTCCTGGGTGACGAATAGTCGTAGAATCTTTAAACAAACGGGCTTCCGATTAGCAGACAGTGTTCCTTGCCAGATATCCTTTGAACACCGTCAGGAAGATACGCCAAGAATACACAATCATTGAAAAAATTCACCGCAAAGCCACCGCCCCAGATGGCGCTTGATCCTTTCCTTTCTACGTCACGACAGATGAATGATTCTGGTAGAAGGTCGTATCGCTTTCCAAGGGCTCTGAGACACTTGATACAAGTAAAGCGATAAGTGTCGATTGTCGTTGAAGCGTCGAGTTCCTATACCCAGTCAGCTCGCATTGCAGAAAGAGGCGCTGGAACATACTGTTTGTATAATGTCCAGCACAAGTGGTGCAACATCGCGTGATACGCCATCAAT